>JBAMJV010001657.1:0-244551 GCA_037951105.1 Echinarachnius parma | reverse complement strand
GTGGTCGGACTGATTTGGGGGAGGGGGGCACGCATACTTATTGGGGGCACACTGTATGCATTTC
Source organism: Echinarachnius parma (assembly GCA_037951105.1). NCBI lineage: Eukaryota > Metazoa > Echinodermata > Echinoidea > Clypeasteroida > Echinarachniidae > Echinarachnius > Echinarachnius parma. The sequence goes on along the minus strand of JBAMJV010001657.1, from coordinate 244,487 downwards.
TTTGTTTTTCAAGAAACGTCCCGTTATGTTTTCTATTGTTTCAGTATTATCGTGGGGGCACATGCCTCCCACCCCCCCCCCCCCCCCCCCCCCCCCGTCGCTACGCCACCGGCCTTAAAGGGATAGTTGAGTATTGGTCAAACTTAACTTTAGTAACCAAACCTGCACCATTACGGTACAAAGTAATAGTTATAATTTCACCATGCTCGAAAAGTATACACAATTACAAACGATTAAGTAAAACCCCTGTTATCATTCAAAAAGACCCGTTACAACTCAAGAGGGCGCTATTTTAAAAAATCACTGGTTTTAGCCATTTTTCATACAAAATTGTGCATTTAATGTTGTGTTAAAATAATGATTCAATAGAGATATCATCAACGACTTTTCAAAAACCTATTCAGATTTTTGTCCAAGTAGTCTTTAAGCATTTTAAATTTGTTTTCTAAAAAGTCTAAATATCCCCCGGTGATTACCGGTGAAGTATCTATTTCAGCCGTTTCTGAACCGATTTTGATCAAATAAAGTTTATTCTGTCATTAAACTTGTATGTTCTTTCAAATTTGACAGTCAGATTTTCATTATCTCACAAAGAATATCGAGGGGCATTTCGGGAAATACCAATACTCAACGGTACCTTTAAAATTGATCCATTGTGCTATCAAGAGGGAATCAAGGAAAACACTGTGATGCAGCATAATTCATTTTCATGTTAAAGTATATAGCTTGTTTCAACCCCTAATCATGTTTATAACTGCACTATACTCTTTCTTTAAAAAATAAAACATAAACATATACACTATATTTGTCACACATAACAAATTTCTTTAAAAAGAAAACTCGACTTACTTGGTCCAAAAAAAAGCCGTATAAGCATGCAAGAAAAAACGGAATTTGTGCAAATTATGACTACAGCAATATTAGTCATCTCTACGAATTTGGATTTTCTATAAAAAAAAACAGGAGCTGCATACCACGCATTCTCAGGGGGACGAATCGGTCAATAAGATACGACAGCGCGTGAAGGAGATACAAACACAGGTTGAACGCGGAACGCAAGAGATGGCCGAGGGTGCGCGCAAGCGAGACGAGCGCATCGAACAGATCGGCGCGTCGCAGCGCGGACTGCGTGAGAAGTCTGAGATAATGGACAAGAAACTGGACGCCATGTTGAAACTACTCAAAATGAAGGAGGGCGAGGCGATGGGCGCTGCGGAACTAGCTGACTAATGGAGGAAGAAATAGGAAAGTGTGTTGTATCGCAGTCAAACATTTTCTAGCGACCACGTTTGGTGCAAGCTATATTCCTCATAGGGAGCATGTTTCGTGTAAATGTACAAGTGAATGGCCAGTTAATTTCTGCTTCACCTGGGTGGAGAGTTCAATGAATATTTTATTATTTAAGTGCTTTATTTGGACGATGTATCAAAAAACAACAATCCATTTCAAGGTGTGGTACTGATTCCTAAACGAATTACACTGCTGCTGGTGGTGTACATGTAGAATTAACGTTGCAATCGTTTGTAAAGTTGCAATTAATTGGATGTCAGAAAATACGAACATTTGAACCAATCATATTTGCGCATTTATCACATGTTCAGCAACTATGTGCAACACCCCTCTGGAAATACAAAAATGTTAAAAACGACTGAACCCAGTATAATAATAATAATTGACCCTTCACACAATTTAGTGTCTCTTTTTCGCAGCGCGAGTCTGATAACAACACGGCTCAGTTTCGTCTTAATAAGACCCGAGATTAAATCTATATCATAACGATTATTTATGGTATTTTGTATTAATTAGGGATGATGCAGGGTGAAATTTCGGTTTTTCTCACCACTAATGGAAGCTTATAACAGTCATGTTCTATAATCAAAAAGATTTATTGTGAAAACGTATCTGATTAAGCCTTTTTCCTGGTTTATTGTATGTGCGTGCATGTGACAGGACGGTAAATGGGATAAAGTATAAGTAGGGCTTTTCGGTTGCACGTTCACTATAGAGGACTCATCTGGTATGTGTAATTATGATAATATAAGAACTTTTATATAACAGTATACGGTATACTATATACTTTTGTTTTCGTTAAATACTCGTTTGATCGTGGTTATTGTAAAACTAGTTTAAACAAATAATACTTTGATTTTCACCAAATGTCTTTGTGTATGCATTTGCATTAAGTCGAGATATGTTGTATAGTAATTATTATAATGATAATAAATGCATTTTAAGATTTTATTTAAAGACGCTACAACGCAATAATTTGTTTGAGAAAAAATATAGAATTTGATAGTTACTCTTGAAAGTATACCATTTGTTTTAAATTGAATTAAACTTACTTCGCTTAAATATAATATTATTATATAATATTGAGCATCGTATTGTTATTATTATGAGACATTACGATGATTATTGAATCATACATGTCAAATATTCACTGATTATGATATAGATACAAAATTGTACAATTATGCCATTATGTTTGTCATGATATGGTAGCATACATATAATTGATTTCCAGTTTTTGACAATAAATGAATCATTCTAAATCTAAGTCACGATTGTTCGGTCAACTGTCTCAGTTGAAGTCGAACTCCACTCGAATGAGAAGACTCACTGTTGACAGAACCATGGACGAATGTGGGGGCGGGGCCTTTATCTTGACGTCATCACGACGTACCAGCTCCCTATACATGTGGCATAAGCCAGCAGAACCATGGGTCAACGTGAGGTGGGACCTATATCGTGACGTCATCACGACCTGCCAGCCCCTATACATGTGGCAGAACCATGGGTTAAAGGGATAGTTGAGTTCTGGTAAGGAGAGTACAGTTTTAGTGAAACTGAATTTTAGTAACCAAAACCTGCATCATTACATTACAAACTAATAGTTATAACTAGAAAGGAACACAAAATTTAAAATGACGTAGTAAAGATCATGTTATCATTCAAAAAGAGCCGTTAAAACGTAAGAGGGCGCTCTCTAAACACTCAACGGTTTCAACCATTTTGAATAAAATATTGTGCATGTGATGCTTTGTTGAAATAGTGATTAGATAGAGAAATAACCAACAACTATTTCAATACCTATTTTGTAACTTTTTGAAAAGAGGAAGCATTTTTTTGAATTTTTAACGGCTGGTTCAAAATTCTCTAATAAACCCGGGGCCCCGGGTTTATTACAAATTGTTATATTTATGGATATTTCAGCCGTTTCTGAACCGATTTTGATCAAACAAAGATGATTTTATTGTTTAAATATTATGCTCTTGCAAATTTTACACTCAGTTTTTCATTACCTCACAAACCAATTAAGTAGTCTAGCGCCCTCTCTACCAAAACTCAACTTTCCCTTTAACGTGGAGGCGGGGCCTATATCGTGACGTCACCACGTAGCAGTCCACTAAACATGTAGCCTACCCTCGAACAATCATGACAATAGTCCAGTTTGGACTGTGGTGATTTTTTTTATTTTTTTTTATCCGCTCTTGCCCGCTAGATGGCGACAAACCCCACTAATCTGTCTTACCCCACTAATCTGTCTTACCCCACTAATCTGTCTTACCCCACTTGGCTGCCATCACGAAGGGCTGTCGTGATGGCAGCCAAGTGGGGTAAGACAGATTAGTGGGGTTTGTCGCCATCTAGCGGGCAAGAGCGGATACAAAAATTTAAAAAAATCACCACAGTACAAACTGGACAATCATGACAATAATATGTTACTGGGTGAAGTGATTGTATATATAAGGTTAGTGTTCGTTATTGAAGAATGGTTCATACACTGTATTAATTCATTATGTAAAATGAAATAAATTGGTGATAGGTGTCAACATGATTTCTGTCATTGGTAATTATTCACATTAATATTATAAATATTACACTATATTGTGTAGATCAGTAATGATGTAGTGGGTATATGGCAGACGATCTTTCTTTGATGTTTGTCATAAAGATGGGAAATATTGTAAATATAAAACTTTGTTGTGTTTGTTTGGGTCTCATATTTTAGTGTGTAATCTTTGAAAATTTTAAGAACGTTTGTGCTACAGTTTCGAGGAAATATAGAACATAATTATAAATGCATACATTGGTTATTAAATACAATTCGTGTCACTATTTGTTGATAGTTTAACAATTATGCCATTGATCATACTCATATTGGAGCAGAAGGTAGTTAAAACTTGTAAAACATGAGATATTATCGTCTGTTATTAAGTAGTCCACATGTTGAGCTAATCTTTAATTTAAAAATTGTGGGTGCAGTGGAATTTGACTAGCACATTGATTGTTGGCATGCACCACTAGAGACAAACCCTATTGTTTTCTCCTCCGACTAACATTCCAAAGACATTGTTTAACAAGCCACCAGTTACAATGGGTGATTTCAAGTATGGTGTTTCAGGCCGGTGTTAGTGTTTATTACACACAAACACCAGTTTGATAAACACTAACACCAGCCCTAAACACCATACTTGAAATCACCCAATGGCCCGTATTCACAAAGGAGGTTTGTACAGTCCATGGTCTAAACCCCGGTTTACATCTATGGAATGCCATTGTAAACTGATGGAGAGAGAATGTAAATTCCTTACTTGTTAAACATGTTGATGGTACACATTCTCTCTCCATCAGTTTACAATTGGCATTCCATAGATGTAAACCGGGGTTTAGACCATGGACTGTACAAACCTCCTTTGTGAATACGGGCCATTATGTCCTCTGACTAAAAGGACAGTATATGACTAGAGACATGTTCAAGCATGCCATTAGAATGTTAAAGGGGACCACCAGGCAAAGAACAACACATTATTATATGTTTTGGTACCGTTTTGTGATATCAAATAGATATCCAACATTTTGCAAAGGGTTGTGCGATTCATAAACACAGCAATTAATTTCCACCACTTACGGAACCACTGCTATTTACTGGTTCCATACGGGCCAACCATTTGCGAGTGCGCCAATGCAGCTATTCACGCGCACGTTTGTAAACAATAGATTCCCGGGCGATTCGTTCGCTCTGCACGCATTGCAATTCACCGCACACATAGCAGTCTGCGTAATTCAGACCGCATGAACGCATGCTTTAGAATGGTGATGCGTTTCCAATTATATTTTTTTCTTTCTGGAAACATATTTTTGTGAACTTATTGATGGAATGGAATACTAAAGATGTAACCTTTCTTTAATAAGAATATTATTTTGGGTAGTGGTACCCTTTAAGCATCCAATTGTTTGGATGTCTAATGACAAGAAACAATCAGAAGTGGTGCATGAAACCATCACTGTGATTGTTAAATTCCCTTTGTCTGAACTGGTTTAACTGGTTACTGGGAATGTCTGACTTTTTTAGTCTAGCCTAAGATGATAAATTTAGTAGTATACCGGCCACTGTGAATAAAGGGTGTCACAGACTTATCGATTCTAAATTTCCCTTATTTTTGCATGAGGTAATAAAGGGTACCACCACCCAAAAATAATGTTCTTATAAATGAAAGGTAACATCTTTAGCATTTTATTCCATAAACAATTTCAGAAAATATGTTTCCAGAAAAAATACATAATTGAAAGTCACATCACCATACTAAAGCATGCGTTCATGGGCCTGTATACGTAGACTATACCTTACGCGTCGTCCGGGATTCTATTTTCTACAAACGTAGTGAACAGAATTGGCGCATCTATTTAATATCAGACAACGATACTGCTAAACATACATATGTTGTTCTTTGCCTGGTGGTCCCCTTTAAGCTGTTCATGCACATTTGTCTTAAAGGTGCACCTGTAAAGTGTCAGATATTGCCCAAAATTACATTTGAGACTTCAATCCTGTACCAAAATCATTGTAAGATATGTCCGAATGATGTGTGAAAGTTTCATTTAAAAAGAACACTGTTTTCCTGGTTTAAAAAGCAAACATTTGCGTCAGCTTTAACAACGAATTACCAGATGCGCTTATGAGGTTTATGACCTTTAATTAACGCTCTTGAGCTGAATGATAGATATCGTCATACTAAAGGGGCATTTGAAAAAATCTAACCCTATTTTATTCTTCTCTTACCAAAAGCTAAACAACACGGTAGAAGAGAAACGAGGAAGCTCCAAGTAATTTGTGTGGAGTTCGACACTTTATACAGGCATCCCTTTAAGAACTGGGTGAAGTAGATTCTTAGAATTTAAATACAAAACAAAGAATCAAATGAAACAGAACACAGTCGACTCAAAGAATAAAGCGAACTGCATCATCTAAGTCGTGCATTTTGTTTTATTACAGTCTTTACGTATATCACTAATACAATGTGTATATTGATAACATGATGCTGTATTACTGTATTACATAAAAAATATTAATACGAGTTAGCACTTAACATTACATTTGTACAATAAATACTTTTTTAGTCACCTTGTAAGAATGTCCGGGGGCAAATTACAAAACGTTATTAATTACTGGTGTAAATTGCTGTTTAAGTTTATGCGAGGAAATACAGAAATTAATGAATGGGCCCCGTTGCAGAAAGAGATGCAATCGATTGTAAGTTACAACTAATTGTTAGTCAGAACATTTGCGCCTTTCAACCAAGCAGATTTGTCCAATCATTTCGAACATACATGTACATGACAGCTGCTCCAAGTCCAAGTAGGCATTTACGTTTACAAAGCATTACCGTATATTTATTGGTTGTTGAGTTAATGTTCTAGTTATTACACATTGTCAATAGATTTGTTTATTACATTTGAAAAGTTGATGTTTATGTGATTAGCGATATGACATTCAAGTTAGTTATAAATAACAATTGGTGATTGTTTAAATTAGAATTGATTTGCATCACCCATCTTGCATGAGTGTGTTTAGTAATTTTAATTCACACCTGAATGTTACAGCAGTTACTTATATTATCTTTTGTAAGAGAAGGGGGATGTCATGATGTTGAGTGGACCCTGTTAGATGACTACTCACTGTATATATTATGCGCATGCGTGAGGCGTGGGAATGAAGGTCGGTTGCAGGGCATCCGAGGCTTCCGGTTTGTGAGTCATCCGGATCCATTACTTTACAACAATTAGTAAATTAACTTACAATCAATAGAATCTCTTTCTACAACGGGGCCCTGAACTTGACTTTACGTGTATGTAACAATTTGGGGCGAACATTATTAGGATAACGTATACAATTACTAAAACAATGCCTATGATTTTGTAATGAAAGCCTTTTACATGTGCGAATTGCCACTTCTCGTCGTTACTGTTTTTTTAAAGGTCATCAAGCGTGGGAATGCTACACAGCATTTTCATACCATTACAAAGGCCTCATCACAAGCTTTCACATGATGCTTTGTTCTAACAAATTGGTCAATAATTGGCAAAGATATGATTGTTTCAACTTTTCCTTGACACACATTGTGTGAACTTAAAATGCCCATTTCTTCAAAACATAAATTACCAACAAGTGCAAAAGTTTTGCTATAGCCGGTCACATATATATACATATTGTATCCATCTTATTCTTACACATGACAAGGAACTATATTATCAACTTATAATGAGAGGTGGAACATTCTACGTGAATAGATTATTTCACATGATCATTATACACTTTTTTGACATTTACACAAAATATTTATATTCGATATGTAGGCTAAATATAATACAATTTATGTGTACATATATATACAAACTACCATTTACGTGATTATGTACTAAAATATCTTCATTCTTCTCGCACAAATATTGCAAACTGAATTTTCATTTCATCAGAAATAAAAAAAAATAAAAAAACTCATATAAGATAATGTAAAATATATTAGCCAATATAAAGATGTAATAGCATAAACCATTTATATATTTGACAACGTTCAAATGTACAGTTATTTTTTTGGGGTGCATAGCGTTATATTTGGTGCATAAATATTGATGCATTTTCGTACACACAAACCATTTACATAACAATTGCTAGCGTATAATATTTAAAACATTTGCATATTCGTATTGTATTATATTGTGGCCGTGTTTACATATATTTACATTAAATCAGACTGGGTTATTTCGGCTAATTATAAGCATGAATGCATAAGTATACAAAACACTTTATATACAGCATTACACAACGTACGCATCGATCAATAGTTTAGTTGGCCCCTTTGCCGACAATTCAAATTCAGATTTGGATTCATCAACATTAATTTTCATTGTATTTTTGTATTTTTAGTTCATGTAAATCAGATAAAAACGCATTTTCAACAAAAATAAATATTTGTACTAGTTTAAACATTAACATGAATTAAAGTACTAACGAGTAAGTGTTAAAAGGGCTTGTAAGATTGTCGGTACCTGGTAAGCCATGTTTACATTGCAATAAAGTTGAAAAAGTGGATAATAGCGCCTTTTGGAAGAAAGTTCTTCAAGTACAGATTTATAAATAGAGTACAATTTTAGACATGTAGCTGTGACGGCGATATCGGCCAAACAAAATTGAGGTAACTTTAGGATGCCAAGTACATGTAACCATAATGGAGACATAATATACAAAATGGAATAATAAACGAAGACGGAGAAGGAGGGTGGGAGTCGGTGTGCGGGGTATAATTTAATCAGCAAATTTAATCAATTCGAGGAAATTAAACGTATATTATTGCTGTACAATAATAATGCGTCATTTTGTATGACTATTGTCAATAGTGATTAATGTGCATCATCTTTTGTGCATATTATGTTTAAGATTATGTGTATTTTTAATGTATCTATAAACATGGTTATTGTACCATGATAATAGTTGGTCCCCGGACCTTTGTATAATGTTTTTTTTTTTCATACCTGAAATAAATTAAATAAATAAATATAGGTGTTTGTAAACATTATTTGCTTGCTCGTTGCTTCCCAGATAATTTGTCTCCTGTTACTAATTGATTAATACATATAGTTCAGTACTGTATTTAACACGTACACCTATTCATGGTAAAAACACATGGTAGAATAATAATATTCATTGATATATTCAAAATCACATATCAATCGTAATCATAAACACAAAACCTGATGCACGTAAAGACACTAAATTAAACTTATCATACGATTCAAACTAACAAAGTGGTATTATATATACAACAACATAATTAACGATAAATTATACAAGTCCTCAAGCAAACTATATAATAGCGGTGAGACAAGGAGAGGGAGGAGTTAGCATTTTAGAGAGAGGTAGAGTGAAATAGAAAGTAAGAAATATAAAGAGATTAAGTTGAGGGTGTATGAACAAAAAGGGGAAAAGAATTAACAACCAGAATAGGGAAAGAGAGGGGAAAAGGAAGTGAAAAAGAAAGACAGAGAAGGAGAATGAGAGTAAAGAAAATACGAGAAAGAACAAAAAAGAAAGAGTGTTAGGTAAGGAGAAAGCAAGCGGGCAAGAGTGAAAAAGAAAGTGAGAGATAAGGGGCGCAGAGGTGGACATTAAACAAAATGAGATTAACATTCACATATTGCATATTTAACAAAAAAATTTCAAAAGTCAAAATAACTCAACAGTACTGACCAGCTTATAAACAGAATAAAGTATATAGTTGGAGTGTTTTAAAAATCAATTATTTGAGTATTCAAAAATCATATATATGGCAAAACTATTAAGGGATATGATTATGAGTAGTTTCAAGTAATAACAAGCTCAATCTGGAAACATCGCGACGGTGAATATGGGTCAGAATTTTGAAAAGTGCACTTTTCGGCCCAAACAGGGTAAAATTCAATTTATTTTTTGTATTTAAAGACATCTATCTAATGTGAAAGCATGCAATCCTAGCTTTCAGGCATACCCCATTATACTGGGAAACTCCCTGTGGTTCCGTTTTTATTCACTGTTGAAGTAACCCATCTCCAAAAGGCGAACGTCCGTGAGGGATTATGTATATATAGATTTAGTACCCATATATCTCATTTATTTTCTGTCATATACAGCTTATATTCGGACAATTTACTTCTAAGACTTGCTTCTCTCTGTATGCCAAACGTAGATTGTGTTTTATTTGCCAAATAGAAAATACAAACGTCCAAACTTTGACTGAATTGTTATATTTCTTTTTAAATAATGTATTATTCGGAACCTTTGCTTTTCTTTAGCCGCATTTTTTAGGAACGCACCTATATACGCTCGTATTCCCGTATCACATATTTTAATGTGCATGTTAATAGGATCAATTGCTGTCTAGATCATATATTACATAATTACATGACCAAAGAGAGTATAGTTTTCATCACGGACGTTCCCATAACGCTCACGGACGTTCGCCAGAAACAAGAATGTTGGCAGAATGATCTGATGTCATCAAAAAGAGTTTCTATTCTTCGTAAATGGCTTTAAAACAGGGTCATTATAGAAACAAACTTGAACATTGCAATAAACCTTTAAAAATGGTTTGGTTTTTACATGGACCTGGTCGTTATAACGAGTCCCTATTATTGGTTTAAATTGATTTAATGCTTATAGAACAATATGATGATAATACTTTATCTATTCCTATTATATTTAAGCTAGAGACCATGTATACATCCTAGTCAGATATAAAAGTAGCATTTCCAAGTCGCCTGGTCCCTCTTTCTTACTATATTGTTTTTAATTACAATTTCACGGACGTTCGCATAAATTTCACGGACGTTCTCTGCCTGAACAGTCTTACAGAAATTGATGACAACATTTATTTGAATCTCCTCCAGACCAATATAAAACATATGAATTTATCAGTTGATGATTTTAGCTATCTGAATTAATTATAATGACATGTCTGCTACTTAACTATCACTCTTAGTGGACCTGTGGAAATCGTAACCCCTAATTTTACACCGGCTTTCCCCGGTTGGGCACTCTATAACAGAAATGCCACTATACTTCTGTAAATAAATGATTTTACAACATTTCTGCAAACATAAATAACATGTATAATCAAAATAAAGGCCATTTTCCAGTTACCAGAATACGGTTTCTCACATGAGTCTTAATGTCACGGACGTTCGTATTAATTTCACGGACGTTCTCGAATTGCCTATAGTGGTACCCAAGTGTCCCATCTCGAGTCAATTAATTACAGAAATAAATGTAAGTGCCAACATAACGTAAGTGCAAACATATATGCCTATCACACGTTTCAAACCTTGCCATATATATTCAAGATGTATTTTGACTTTGGGAGACCCATAATATATAAACTGTTATTTTGGTTTGTGTATGTTGTACGTATATTTCGATTCAATTCGTATATGGTTTATTAATTGAAAATACATATATTTATCTATTCCAGCTATATGGCTGAATTGCTAATATGCATTTTCACAAAACATAAAACAAACTGAGGGTAACAAAAGCCATGAGCAAAGTAAATAATATACTCGTATAACTTATTTCTTAAATAAATACATATAGATTGCATTTTACATCATACATGTATATGTTTTGTATAAAGAAATATTAGACATAGAAACCATTGCGCTAAATATATACGCTAAACATATTATATGTGTTTATTATCACATTTTATTATTATAATTAGAAAGAATATTTTCATTTAATGTAAAACCAATCGCATAATTATTATAATAAAAACAATCATTTTAAAGCCTAACTGTTTAAATCTAATTTGCAGAGATTATAAATTGTTTTATGACATTAATATGTCAAAGTTAAATCTTTCAAATAATCACGTTGATAGTTAATTCCGATGTTTCCTGACCCACATCTCGTTTCCTAATTGTTAACCTCAAATCGGTTTTAATGTTTCAATTATAATTAAGAACAATGTTGACCTTGATTGGTTTATTATAAATATTGCGCGAGCTGAAATTTAGTTGTATAATATTATAATGAGCAAAAACAATATTTTTGATATATCAAGAAAGAACAAAACAGCCAATATTATATATTATTACGATGAAGTCATCAAAATAATGCATAAATCTTACAATCTCTATTAAATGGAAGAAGTCCAACAAATCTAATCCCTTGCTAGATATAATTTCAAACGATACCACATAATTTAGCACTATTAACAGATTGAAGCAGAGATGCTTTGAAAACCCATTCATACGTCATCATAATAATAAATGCGTTTGTCTCTAGATCTGCATACTTACGTGCTGGATATTGCAGCTTTGCACATCAGGCATAAATTATGATATAATTATGTATTTATTATCGTATTATCATTATTATCATTATTATTATTTTATTAATTTATTTTCTTTTTTGAGGGGGGGGGGGGGGGGGGAGAGGGGTATGCATGTATTCGTTGCTTTTTCGTAATACAGTCAATATTGTAAAGCAAGTACATGTAGCTATCCTCTCGACCTTTGTGATGTACCTCTTCTTTTCAAACAACTGGCGTCATACAGCCATTTAGTTGGACTTAAATCCGACAGGCAGATGAGAAAACAGTCTCAAAGCCTGCAGCAGAGGAGGAGCCGACAGTCTCAAGTTTTGCAGAGGGTGGGGCAACAGTTTCCACTCAGACCTTCGGTTGAAATGTTGTTATTGCGCCATATACCCCCTTATTACCATTATGTTTTGAACAGCTTTCTTTCGCTTGTAGGCCTGCGACTGTGCACAATCATAATCTTGGGGTTTGCCTTCCTATAGTATAATGTCAACGCTGCACGGGTAGAAGTAAATATAATATCTAGGGGTATTACAAAACAGCTAAGCAAGGTGATCAAATGTAAAACGAACCTCCGTGATGGTGACTAAAAATCAACATATTCATGTGTGGTTGGCAGTGACCTGGGTCGAAAGACACACACAAGGGGCACCTGCTGTCAAAAAATTGTGCCAGTACTTGAACTTTTACTAAGATTTTTGGGGCCATAAATGACGAACGAACGTCCGTGAGCGCAACATTTCATAAGTTTGTTACAGTTAAATGACTTGCAGGAAATATATCCATATGGGATATGAGAGACATAACAATGTACTAACAACATCAAACGGTATCAACTTGATGTGAGCGTTTTACATGGTAACATTATTAGAACAATTTTCATGATCGAACGTCCGTGAACGAACGTCCGAGCGAACGTCCGTATCATAAATAGTTGTCAAAAGGCTTCGAAAATGCCTGATATAAGTTTTTGGTTAGCTGCTTGCCAATTAAAATTGCTGTACCGGTGTCTACGTGCAGATAAGCAGCCTCAGATTCGTAATTGGGGCTACTCTTGCCGGACGTTCGTTTTCATCACGGACGTTCACGAAGATCAGTTTCGGCCCAAACCAAACATTGTATTTGATAGATAGTCTTCAAATAGGCAAAATACTGTGGCCCTACTGTGAGTTCATCAGACTGACCCCAGCAATTGATGACTAGGATGCACTTCGCTGAGCAGTGATGATACAAGACGACAGAACGTCCGTGACGAAATCCAGTATAATTTCATACAAAAAAATGTTACTCCGCGAGCAGGAGTAGTTAGCCAACAATTTTTGTAGAATGTGTTCAGTGGGTTCAACCCTTAGTTTTGGCAATAGTTTTTGTTTTGACAACTAAGTAGAATTCTGGTTGTATGGATTTTAATGTATGCTCACGGACGTTCACTTATTATGACCTTTCCTATTGAAATGTACCGTGAAATCATATCAATGCCGCTCTACCGCCAATTCTTATGTGATACATGCTCAAGACATGTAAGATAGAAAATATAGACATTAATGCCTTTAAAGTTGATTAATATTTTTTTTTATCAGGTTAAAAAAATCATAATTTTGTGGAAAATGCCAATTTATGCTATTTGTTCACATTTGAGGTCCTGTGGCATGAAACCAAATGTTTGAAATGATATAAAACTATACATTTTCTGAAAGCCGTAATAATTCTCTTTAATATGAGACCCAAAACAGGTATATCAGAGTTAATGGTGAGACACAGCAAATGATAGAAGCGCTCAAGGTCTGGAAATGGCTAAAAGTGCACTTTTCAAAAATCTGACCCATATATGTAATTGCATTACATTGTATGCACCTTATGCAACATACCAATAATATAATGATCGTACAAATTAAATTGAACTAATACTTCAATGTCAACATGATTCAAGCAGATAAGTGGTTATAAACATGACATAGCAAAAATATATAAACAAAAATACAATTTCATTCTGACAACGAAACAAAACAAAACAACAACAACAACAAGTGCATGAAAATTCATTATTATGAGATCGAACGAATGCAGGGACAGCTGAGTTTTGATAGCGGTTGGTTCTACACTTTGGAACAACTAGGCCGTCATTATGGAACAAAAGGCGAAAGTTGTCATGGTTGTGTAGAAAGCTTTTCAATGGGGGTGAAGCTCTCTATGTCGTGACGTTAACAACGACTGGGCGAACTGTTTCAAAGTTTCATCTCTTCATTCATGCAAGGATGGGAGACATTTGATGGGTAATGTGTCACGCACCTTTGAAAAATGCATAAATCTGGTTCAAGGAATCTACTAACATTGTCAAAACACACAAATCTTGCGTAGAACTCAAGTGGTTCTCATAAAATTATACCTCGTAATGTTCGTATTACATTTGAAGCATGGAACGGATTAATTTTATTCAAAATGTTTCTTTCGTTATAAGTGAATTTCCACGGGATGGTGGACATGAATTAAATAAATGATTTGCTCTATGTCAAACTTTTTTACTTTTGGGGGATTATTTAATATTTTTCATAAATCATGAGCCTTTGATTACACAGTTCATTTTGTTTTGGATTCTCGTGTGTCTCGGTATGGAGAAAACTGACACCATACAGCAACTTTACATAATTATAGAACTACCCTGAGCTTATTTCTCGATATTCCTAATGTTTTATTCACTCTTGACTAGTATAATCATCACTCAAGGTAAATTTAATTATTAAATATCACAGTATCTTTTTAGATGAGAATTTCCATTTGTTAGCGCCGGAAACAAACCCCCCCCCCCCCCCAAAAAAAAAAAAAATGTAACTTATGCATCCTGTAATTAAGTAGCAATTGATCTGGGAATATAGTACAATATTGAATCATAATTATAGGACGCATACAAATGTCAAATTAACACATAACATAATATTTGATCAGAATTGCCATATAATGGTGATTTTCACTATCTAGGTGCACTCATCTTTGTGTTGAGTGCTTTTTTGTAACGCGAGTTACCAAATTAGATTCTTCCCCAATAACTTTAAGGTGGCTCTATTTAATTTGTTTGTGTTGTCTAGGTATAGTGAACGTCTTCTTAATCCATAAGGATAAAATTAGCTTACAGTTCCATAATATAATGAAGTTATAGCACAATGAAGTCAGTCAGCGTCCCAACAAGTATAACCCGAGTTGCCGTGGAATTCGATGCCCATAACGATATTTATGAATATGATTGACGTATTT
This sequence comes from Echinarachnius parma, assembly GCA_037951105.1. Lineage (NCBI taxonomy): Eukaryota > Metazoa > Echinodermata > Echinoidea > Clypeasteroida > Echinarachniidae > Echinarachnius > Echinarachnius parma. The sequence goes on along the minus strand of JBAMJV010001657.1, from coordinate 229,104 downwards.
GGATTTGAAATTTTTTGGTGGAGATTTGTCAACTGTGTACAATTTCAGTGCAAGGAGTGATTTGTATGACTTTGCAATATTTTTCAGTCATTACTCGATCGGTCATATGGCACTCAATTACCATGGAATGTACACGCATCACTCAGTAGACATATCAGATCACACGCTTTGCGTGATATCTAACATAGTATTTTGCTCAGCACTCTGTGTGTTGTCATCATCCCGTCTGAAATGTTTTCTCCAAAATTCCTTCAGTGTTACTCGCTTGTTAAAGCATACTGCGATACCGGCGACTACGGCAAGTATCAGCGCGATAGGCAGCACGACACGCACCACACGGCTCCCGTCATCATCCATTGAGCTCGGAGCTTTAGCGCCATTACTGACATCACTGGAATTACTGGAATCACTTCTTGGAATGGCTGTGTCGATGTTCTGCGCAGGCTTTGGTGAAGATATTATCGGTGTCTCGTAAACGAAATCTTTGCAATCTGGCTGGGGAATTGGTGTGAAACGCTTTGTCGAGCAACATGATACCGCTTTGAATCCCGGATCTATTTCAAAATATGCCTCGATGTGCGAGCCATTCACATCTTCGGATCTAGAGCGCAGAGGCGATATACGTATTTCATCTTGGTAACATAATATAGGATCCCCGACTTCGCTTCCACTTCCAGCAGTTGCTACGCAATGCACCTTCTGAACTTCTGCGGTTGTTGCATCGATTTCTGTGCCGTTGCTTAGTTCGCGTTCCCGCGCTGTAGCTATGGAGCACAAAGCCTTTCCTGGCGGGTACCGGACATCAATGTAGATAGCTCGGGAGTTCAATTCCCCTGCATCGGGATCCGTGGTGGTCATGGACGTACCTTCACGCATCCTTAGAAGGCTGCATTCGTACGTGCCCGCGTCTTCACGTCGCACATTGACGATATCGAGACTGATGTCAATTTTGTTTGGCGTGGGCTCAACGTGAACCCGGAATCGGGACTCTTGCCCAACACTGAGTCCAATACCCGTGAAGTTCCCATCGCGACAAAACGGATCCCTGTTCCCGATAGCAAGTTTAAAGCGAACCAGCGAGGCCACATGAAAACTGAATGCTATTGACGCGTTATCTCCTTCGTTCATGATAATGTACTGATATGCGTTTACAAGCTGCTGCTCTTGTGCAGTTAAAACAATTACCGCAATGATGGTCAAATACATGATGTTCGCCATGTTGGAATGATGTAGATTTGAAACGGTGTTGGCATACCAAGATATTCAAGTATTTGCCAGTTCGTTTGGTTCTATTCTCATCTATGAAGGCAATTTTACCGTTGATAAATTTTAGAGTTTCGCGTATAGTTTACTCTCCATGTAAGAAAACAAGTAATATAGGGTCTATGTACGCAATCCTTTATTGGTATGATCTTGAACAGAGTGTTCAGGTGATCATCGCGTTTAGTGTTCAAACAGCCAAAACTATGATATCCGACCGAACCCTTAAAACATCACATTGGATAAATAAAAGTCACACAAAATGTATAAAAAGGAAGTTCTGGAAGGCCGTGTCTACTCCTGTGCAAAATTATTAATTACGAAACTTTCGGAAGGGCATGCGCGATGGAGCAACGAAGGTTTCAACCATTAATCAGGGACCGTCGACCATCGAAAGCTGAATGGCCGTTCTACCTGGTACGCGATCAGTGTGTACATTTCCGTGTTTCCTTCTGTCCTTTCCATCAAAGCTTGTTCGGATTAGTTAGTCAGACGCGCGATGCCATCTAGCGAACGCCTTGCGCACGGTGTAGAATGCACACTGGCTCGATACTATGCAGTGCGCACAAACTAGCCTAGTTCAAAATGGCGACCCGCATTGACACTCTGTAAACAACCGAACTGTAGTGACAGCATCAACTCCTTAACACCTGATCACACAGAGCGCACGCGGTCAGATCTGCATAAAAGAAGAGAAAAAAAGAAGATACAACGTTATTATTAATTCCAATATCATTATCGTATCATCACCAAAATGAATTATTTGTTAGTATTTTATTATTTTGTAAATAATTATTAACCAATTTACATAATTCATAGATAATTACAATTCATCTTTCAGTATTTATAAATAATGACAATACACATTTCCATTATTCATACAAAATGACGAGGTGATTTGCAATTATTTATGAATAATAGCAATACTTTATAGATAATGAAAATGTAATCACCCAACAGCAGTTATCTGCCGATCGCTATACCGTGTATACAGAGCAACAGGCGTAATATAAGGGGGATAAATCAGTTCAACCTTATATCATATTCATATTAACAATAAAAACATGGGGCAGGTCTGATTTCATTCAAAAGATATTTACGATTGAAGTGTTCAGATGTTAACTTGTCTACGGGATAGTTTAAGCTGTGTACTAAGTAAGTGCAATGAGTTAGTGAATATCACTTTTTAACGTTAATTTTCACACATTACTACGTGGACATACAAATCATAATGATATACATTGTATCAACCATTCATCACTTTGTGTACATGTCAACAAAGTTAATAGATCCCTTTATTAGTATGGCGCCCCATGTTTTACCTTTTCATGGGAGGGTAACCATGGATTGTGAGGAGAGGGAAGAGTTGCCACAGAAGAGGGTGGGGTCAACTTTAGTGCACCCTCCTCACTAACTAGCTACGCTGCTGCTATAGGTGTGGCATATATTGAACATAGACATTGTTGACATTTACATCATTATTTAAAACAAAATATATATCCCCGATCCCCCCCCCCCTCCCCCCACCTTGCCCCTCCCCGACAGCCACCAGCAAGCAGGTACGTCATCAATTTGAGATTACATTCAGTATTATTATGTTTTACCTTGAGTAAATCATAGACCTTTTCATTGATAAGAGTAAACAATCCGTCGACCTATCTCAATTGGAACGTAGCCAAATTGTTCAGGTCCCTAGGTGTGCTTTTGTGTTATTGCTGTTTTTGTTTAATTCTAGGTGAAGTGCACTCTTCTTCATCACGGGATCACATGATTATGCTTTATATATAGAAATCATGTGATATGATGTCGTGATACACCATACATCACTTTGGTTTTGCGAATGATGCTCAGTGACGCGACGAAGCGTCACTTATTTGACAAATTTGTAAACGTCGGACTTAAGTGGGAGGGCGTGGCACGTGAATTATTGGGAGGTACACCCTTTTGTATATCTTGTTTATCACATATTTTTCCCTTATGTTTTTATTGTTTTTGTCGAATTATTCGGGAGAATGTGCCCCCATGCCCCCATGGCTACACTACAGCAACATAATAGATACATCAAGTCATTCTATTTCGCCAAGTTGAAAAATTGCGAAATAAACAAACGAATTTATATGGGAATTTTTGGTTTCCACATTTCGCAATATGACCATAGTTGTTGGTGAATAGCAGTGGCGTAGCGTGGTCGGACTGATTGGGGGGGGGGGGGGGCACGCAAAATTATTGGGGGGCACACCTTATGTATTTCTTTGTTTTTTCAAAAAATGGCCCCTTATGTTTTCTATTGTTTTTTCAAAATTATTGGGGGGGAACAGGCCCCCCGTGCACCCCCCCCCCCCCCGTAGCTACGCCACTGGTGAATAGTCTAGGGCAGCCGTGCTAATTGGTAATAAATTACAGACATGACAGATATATGCATTATTTCAACTGTGTAATATCAAATAGCAATAAGTGAATAAAGTCAAACCTGTCATGCATGTTATAGCGGCCACCTCTCTAAATCAGCTGTTATGGTATGTAATATGGTTGCATTCAGGGTAATATTTCTTACTTCCCATTATGTGGCGATGTTATATTCTAGCTGCATTTAGAATTAACTAGTTTTGTACATTACAGTACAATTATTTACAAGTAATTTTCCGCGTGCTTGGATCGATTATTGCTTCAAGGTCCTAAACTCCGTCCGATAAAATATTGGTATTTGTTGTTACGAGGTTGCCATGTAAACTATTATTCAATTGAGAAAATGTGATTTAATATTTGACATTGTATTTATTTAGTTGTCAAGGGAATCGTGTAAATATGGGGAGAATGGGTTAAAGTATACTTTTAAAAAAAATCACGTTTCTATAACTCGGGATTAATTTTGTTATCAGTGATTTCGGGAGGCAATGAGGGAATTTTAGGTAGTAAATAATTCGTATTTCGCAATACAAATTTAGTTGTTGATACATATTCGAGAGCAGCAGAGCCGAAAGATCATATCAACGAAAATAAATACTCGTCCATATAACATAAGACGCACATTAGTAACATTGTCTGAATCTGCTCTGGATCTCCCTTTTAGTGGATAACTCTATAGTTTCGGAACTCTATAGTTCCTTTGAAAGTTGGTTAAAGATTATATATGTGATTGTTTACTTTGTAAATAATTGTATTTGGTATGCACATTTTGAATCGTCCAAACTCACCCGCATTGTTGCATGCATGGTTGTGTATCGCGTACTAATAGAAGTATTAAAGGGGTAGTACAATGTTGGTAAGGCTGAGCTTTAGTAACCAAACCTGCACAATAACATTACAAACTAATAGTTATATTAAATCCACCATAATCGAAAGGTATACAAAATTACAAACGACTAAGTAAAAAGCCTGTTATCATTCAAAAAGAGCAATTCAAACACAAGAGGGCGCTCTCTAAAATAAGCACTGGTTTCAACCATTTTTCATACAAAATTATGCATGTGATTTTTGTTGGAATAATGATTAAATAGAGAGATCGTAAACAACTAATTAAAAACCTCTGAACATTTTTGGAAAAATCATCGAATAAAGATCGAATATATTTATTGATATTTCATAATTTCAGCCGTTTCTGAACCGATTTTGATCAAACAATATTTATTCTGTCATTACAATTGTATGCTCTTTCAAATTTTAAATTCAGTTTTTCATTATCTCACAAAAGAATCATTTCGTGCAGCGACCTCTATACAAAACTGAACTACCCCTCTTTAAACCAACGTTATTTTTGTTCAATCGTGTCTTTATTGATATATGATTGAATTAAATGATAGGAATAATTTAAACCTTGTACAAACTATCTGAACTTTTGACAGCGTGTTAGCAAATAGCACTTTGTAGTTTCGCTCAATACTTGGCCATATCATTTTATCATTTTATCAGTCATTTGTTAGTCCTGTGCAGTTATGTCAACATAGTTACTAGATCCCTCCAAAGGGATATAGTAACTATTGTGCAGAAAGGAGATGAATCTGTGGTATAATGCATAGTTTTGTGATATGATAATGCCCGCTGGGTATTGTGGGGAAATGTCACGTTAAATGGATATAATGGCATATAGTAATGGGCGAAAATGCAAAGTGATATTTGCTAAGTAATGACTATCCAATGGAGATATAACAATTTGAACACTTCAATCGTAAATGTCTTTCTAACAAAACGGAAATGCAAACAAAAACAAAACGTTTCATGCTTCTACCAACAAGGTGTGAGAAAACCACTAGATTTCTGATGAAGTTTTGTGGATTTGGACAATGTTAGTAGATCCCTTTAATAGTATTCCAGTGATAAATGTGCGCTATAAAAGCATGTATGATGAATATTATTAAGTATGCACTCGAACAGTATTATTAAAACATTAATGATGATATTAGCAATCACTGGTTCACCCAAATCCAAAGCGGCGTGGGTATTTTCCGTTGTCAGGTTGTAATAATTAAAAAAAAGTTGCCCCCCCCCCCCCACCCCCCCCCCCCCCCCCCCCCTGCTTACACAACTAAACCAGTATGGGGAAACCACTTGAGTTCTAAGTGAGATTAGTGTACAAACATTTATACAAATATAAACATGAATGAAAACTAGACATGAAATTCGTCACTGTGAAGAATTAGGTGATACGTATGACCTTTGACCTTTGACCTTAGACCCCTTGAATAATCTTCACCAACACCCCCCTCCCCCCCCCCCCCATAAAAAAAATCTTCACCAACACCGCCCCCCCTGAGAAAAATGTTCACCGAAATCCCCCTCAAATAATTCTCTCAGACTACCCCATCAACAAAATTTCGCCTACACCCCCCTCAACAAATCTTCATCAACACCCCCCCCCCCCGAGAAAAATCTTCACCGACACCCCCCTCAAATAATTCTCACTGACACACCCCCCAAAAAATCTTCACCGACAACCCCCTCAAAAAAAATCAACACCAACAACCCCCCTCCCGATAAAATCCTCACCTACAACCCCCCTAGAAAATCTTCACTGACACCCGCATCAACAAAACAATCTTCACCAACACCCCCCCCCCCCCGATGAAAATCTTCACTGACGACCCCCTCAAATAATGTTCACTGACACCCCTCAAACAAAATCTTTACCGACACCCCCCTCAAAAAATATTCACCGACAACCCCTCCCCCTTCGAAAACAAATCCCCAACTACACCCCCTCGAAAAGATCTTCAGTGCCACCCACCCCCCCGCCTCAAAAATCTTCACCGACACGAAATAACCCCCCCCCCCTTGAAAAATCCTGAGTACGCCACTATCATCAGAAGTAGTCGTCGTCATATTTATTCTTTATGTTCCAGACACTTTTGATAATTATTTAATTTCACACAATCAAGTTGCATTTACTACTAAAAGTGAAGTCTATGTAGTATGTACAACACAAACTAATATACCTTCATGGGCCTGAACGATAAGACTACACACCATCAGACCTATAATGCGTCCACATAATTTGAAGTAAACATCTAAAGGGGGAGGAGTGTGATATCCTGAAGAATATTATTTGATTACGCAGTATCGTACTCTAAATTGTACCATCATCATCTTATCATTCCACTCTTATATTCTGTCATTCTCTCTTACTTTGTGTCATTCTCTCTATTTATTCATCAACATTCCACAACTCACACCACTGGCTAGATCCTGTAAACATTGTCCAGACCTTTCCACCCTTGGTCATCCATCACCCTCTCACACACATCCACTATTGTTTTGTATGCATTGGAAGAACCTTGCTACGTACAGTTAGTATGAGTCAAAATTCCCTCCCCATTATTGCAGCACTAATAGGGATTACTACACACAAACGCTAGGGTTGAGAGATTATTTCGACCGTTACTGAAAACAGGTGGGCGTTGAACGACGTAGTAATAGGGGCGAAGCCTCATACTTTGGGGAGGGCGGCTTAGTCACGTTAATTAGCAAGGCATTATATGCATCAATTTGATGTGCCCTGTTTTGAGAACCAATTACTGATTTCAAACATTTAATTAAAAACACCATAAGTTACGAAACAAAAGAAATATAACGGCTTACTCGGAATATCTTGAAATATTTGTATCCTACATTGCAATAGAGAAAAAACAAATGTTGCCATTATGTGAGTAACATAATAGGAACATATTATTTTTCCTCCAGATCTCCGCTACAACATATCAAAATTGTAGACGTATTCGAGCAGAATCGAAGGAGATTGAAACACAACTGCACCTTCAAAACATAATACAAAATTTATGAAATCAATCAAAATTAAATTTTCGCTTTTCATGGCAAATTGATGACGTCATGATGTCCGATTGGCGATTTTTGAATATCGCGCCATATCTACAACTCATACTCTGTCACGAATACACAACAACCAAAACACAGAACATGGATTTTCAAAATTATGATCGATTGAAAAGGGCATGTTTTTACCACATTTTCACATATTTTACATATGGCGGGACGCGCGGATTTCATGTGTAACGCGCACATTGGCACATTTCCGGTCGAAAAGAGCTAGTAATTGTTCAGAATCATCCCAGCTACAAGATATCAAAATTTGAGACAGATTCAAGCAGGATTGACCGAGATATCGGAATCCAAACACGATATATACATAATTGCAAATGATAAAATCGTTGAAAACTGCTAATGTTCACTTCTCGTGGTCATATGATTACGTAATGATGTTTGTTTGGCAATAAGGATGCATGACGTCATATCTACAACTCATTGGTCTGCAAGGAAAAATATTTTTAACAAAAATTAACCACGGATTTTGAAAATTATTATCAATTAAAAGGGGCATATTTTGTACATATTTTGCGCATAGCAGCACTCGCGGATTTTAAGGTTTTACGCCCTCGCATTCGGGCATTTCTGGTCGAGGACATCTGGAAACTGTTTTAATTTATCATAGAAAGTATTGGGAACAATTTCCAAGAAAAAGAACGCGACTTTTTCGTTCCGTGCGCGCTACGCGTGCAAAAGCGCGCGCGCAAACGCGCGCGCGCGCAAAATTTTGAAATGCTCGAAATGACCTGAAACGTATGGAAAATTGGTTCGCGGGTCGATTTGAGAATTTTTCGACCATTTTTACCCTTTGACGCGCGCGTACGCGTCCGTCGTTGACCGTACGACCTTGGGTGCGACATTTTTTATAGCCCTTGACCTTAGCTTTCCATATACAAAATTTGGTTAAAATATACCATTCCGTAAGAAAGATATGGGCTGTTGAAATATTTCACAAAATGGCGTCTCTATGACGTCACAGGGTAGTGACGTCATAATCATTACCCAGGTGCACAATTTCGGACCAAGGTCTATAATATTCACCAAGTTTCATTATCATATCCCCAGCCAAATTTTTACAAACACGACACACAAAAAACGTACAAAGAAAAAAAAAAAGTAGGATGAATAATTTTGTGTTTCCACAATTGCGGTATATTTATAGATTGGAATGACCACGGGAAATGACGACGGATCGTGGTAGCGTTATGAAATGTTGTGGCATGATAATTTGATATGTTATGAACAAGATCTTATCGAGATCGAGCCTTGTAACATGACACGAATTATATAAACAAAGCCAGAGATGATCGTGACGTATTGTGCGATTGTGGAAGCACCCGCTGAGTAATAACAAAAGGTGATACGCTATACGTATCACCTAATAAGTAACAACCAATCCATCCCGATTGAAATAGTATAGGTGGCCGGGAATAATAAACCTTAGTACATATTATATAGTATATAAATATGCGGTATACCGTATAGATATTTGAAATATACTTACATAACTTGACAATGGGAAAGGTATTGTCAATCCGCTTCCGAAATCATAAACAGCGTTTTGTTTACAAACAGATACAATGTGCTTCCGCTTGTGTGTCAAATCAAGCAATGAATAAATTAATTGATTCAGCTCCAGTGAGACGCATGCATGGAATTATCAAATAGTAGGCCTAGAGACAATTTTGCAATCGAAACTGGGGAATTCCCAACGCAATAACTATTCATAGCCTCATCCCCGCGTGAAATAGTGTTTTGATCACGCATAAATGCACGCAACACGCTCGATGGACCCATACTATTACCTGCTTTTAGTTGATCTACGCAGCTTGATTATACATGTTGATACAATAGCTTACATTCAAGGCAAATATATTTTATCTCTTTATACTGTATCATAATATCGCAGACAAACAATTTGCCTTAATATACTGAATAGTTCTAATTATTTTTGTTTTACTTGTCTCTCTACCGCAATGCAATCTTGTATCTACATCAGTAGGCTACATGTATCGATACAAGTAATATATAGTGTCACCTGAATGAAGCAATGTCCATTAGTTTATCTGGCATCTTTATTGTAGGAATTTTACTTCATGTAACGATAATTTGGAAATGTTATTCGGGTGAAGAATTATCACAATAAGGACTTTGTTGTTAGACTGTACGCACGGTGTGTGGGGGGATTCCCCACACGTAATTTCCGGGATTCCCCTTGTCAAGTTTTTTCCCACATTGCATTTTTGTATTTTTCCACGCGGACTGGATCAAGACAGAGGGCGATTACTCATACGTAAATCTTGCGCACACTGCTCTGATTGCGCGATGTTACGAATACGCACTCCATTTTTGAATTGAATTGAAAATGGTTTATTGAATAAAAGTACATGGCAGCTAAAAAGCTGAATTGCGTACAATTTTACAAAGTCATAAAAACAAAATTAACATATAAATATACAATTTTGTATACAGAGACATAAACATATTAATATTGCTTTACTTTAAAACGTCAACTTCCAGGATGGCATAATCAGCCATGTAAAAATGAATTTAAATTGATATAATGTCTACACGATTGTCTTAAAACTAAATCAATCAGAAATTGTGATGCTAAAGCTGATTGGAAATGGGCGTCGATCATGGGGATGGAGGGGATGGGGAGGGATATACCCCCAACAAATATATATTTGAGGTGTGGGTGTGGCCTGTTTTATCACCCCCCCCCCCCTCCTCCCCCCCCTCCCCCCCCCCCCCTCCCCCAAAAAAATAAATATATAATAATAATAAATAAATAAAATAATAATAACAAATGATAATAATAATAATAATACAATAAATACATAAAATAAATAATAACAATAATAATAAATAAATGAAAATAAGAAATACAAAATAAAAATTAAATAAATAAATAATAATAATATAATAATAATAATAATAATGATAAATAAATAATAAACAATAGCATATTTGGAGCTAAGAAATATAAAATAACGAGTGAAGGGAGATTGCCCCCTCTCATTCATTATGTGAAACTTGATACGATATAGTCTTCTTTTCTTGAGAGTGTTAAGCTGCCCCTTGGACCCCCATAAAGGCCATCTGACCTAGTCCCCTGAACACACTTATTCATGATTTCTCGCTATTATATGCCCATAACTTACTATTGAATAGCTCACTATTTTTCGTAGATATACATAATTGTAAACCTTTAGTTCTGGATACTGAAACACGTAAAGCTTCCGGGGGCTCCAGTCCACATCTTGGACACCAGTGAAAGTACCAACGTGGGGTATCCCTTGACTGATTCCACTCAGGGTGCCATCAGGACGCTTCCGATGTGCACTTAATGATCTTAAAGGCATATATGCGTGGGTTATAAAGGGTAGTCAGCAAATTCCAACTCGACTCCACCGTAATCTCTCGAGGTAAACTCAAGATATATGTTGGATCGATCGAAGAGAGGTGCCTCGAAATATCTGAACAAAGGCCTTCTTATGAAATTACATGCAGCAAACAAATTTCTCACGCTATCACCTAGCCATCAAACGGCGGCACTTTGAAGTCGGTTGCGGTTAAGCGTGTTACGTGATATTTTCGCTCGTAAACATCTCTGATGGATCTCCATTCGACTAGTACAAACATTCCGAACGCGACTATTTGTAATGCATTTTTGACTCGGGTATTCAGAAATGGGACAGCTGCGATCGCTACTTATAACTGAGCCAATGGGGATTACGTACCGTGCGTAAAAGTGCGCAAGATGGATCCACGCGTCTAATAACCCACGCATGCCTTTAACATTTCTAAACAGTTAAATCAGAGACGCTAACGGGGTCTCTACCCCCTGGGGCCCGGCGGGGACTAAATAGCGGGTCCCTGGTCCTCACCCGGCCTTCTCTAAGAGTTTCTTGACAAAATGCTCACCAAGTGTGCTACGTGCACACAATGCCCCTTGATTTCAGGTGTCATTTAGTTGAAAACACCTTTTTTTCCCGACCCCCCCCCCCCCCCCCCCCGCCGTCATAAAACACTGGGCACGCTACTGGGTTGGCCGCTTTGCTCCCTCCCCGAAGATGGTTGGAATGACGTATCATCCCCTACACCCCCACCCCCACGCCCCCCCCCCCCCCCCCCCCCCAATGGCGCGAAGAAATCGAAGTCTATAGTACACTACTTCTAGTTGATAGCTGTAGCTAATTATGTAACATTCCTTCTCTTGCCGCTTAGTTATCAACTTTGTTATGTTCATTGCCGATTACTTTACAATACTTAAAATTAATAACATGTTATTTGATGCATATGTTAATGTGGAGATTACTATAAAGGGATCCCCAAAACTCTAGCAGTTCTATCATACCTTGTTGTATAGCGTGAATCAGGTTTCGTTTTTTTTTATTTCCCTTTCGTTAGAGAGATATTTACGATTTAAGTATTTGGATTTTCAACTACACACTGGATAGTTATAACCGTGTATAAAGTCATGCAATAAGAATGTCACATTGCATTTTTGCTCACTCGGTCATTATAACATCCATTTAATGTGACATGTTCACACCTTACTCAGTGTACATGTCAGATAACAACCCGGGGGAGGGGGAGGGGGGGGGGGGGGGGGGGTACTCGAATTATATTTTAGTGGGGTGTGCCTCAGCCACCTGCACAACCGGGGGTGGGACGTCATCAACATTTTACGAGGCCGAGGTCTAAAGTAAGAGTAGTCTATAATCTAGACCCTCGAAAGCGCCGCCAACGAGAGAGATCTGCGTACCAGCAGTGATCTGCGTAACTTTATTGCTCGCTATATCGCTCTCGTACGTGGCGCTATATATTGTGGGTGGTAGGAGTTCAGCATGCGAGGGATCGGAGGGACTAGATTCTAGTCTAAAGTAAGAGCGGCATTATTTGTTGATAAAAATGAGACCCTTAGAAGCGATGATCGGCCGTTTTTGGTTAAAATGAGACTCTTTGAAGCTGTCGGATCGGCCGTGAATAGGGGGGTCCTTGAATCGGCACATACCCGTATTGTACAAATACACGTGTACCCCCCTCCCCCGATCACAACAATACACAATTCGGTATCAACCATTCATCACTTGTTGCACATAACATAGAAAACATAAGGGGCCATTTAAAAAATAAAAAAGCGTACCCCCCCCCCCCCCCCCCACCCATCTGTCCGGCCACGCTAGGGCCACTGTAGGAAGATAATGAATTAGAAAGCTGAGCTTACTAATATAAACAATTTGGGGAATATAAGTTTATCAATTGAAGAGTTCAGTCAACTTCGGGGATTTATATTTACATGCAGATAAAGCTCATGTATTCATATGCGGGAATATAAAGTCATTACACTTTCTCCTCAGCCAACCGATTGTGTTAAGATCCGCCCCAACGTATACTATTATACAATATTTAGCAATCACAATGTGTTAACACCTAATCTTGAGAAATTTATATTTATTATCCCCTCCATATCCAAGAAAACAAACGACGTTACGTCATGTTTTTTCTGTTTAGGATTTAATTTGATCTGAAGTGGGGACATTATTTCCCTGATATCAGCCAGAGTTTAATTAAAAAGTCCCACTATCGGCTAAAAATATGTTAACAAAGCTGAAGGAGGGAGGGGGGGTTCCCGGGCACAGGAGCCCCCTTCCCCATCCCCCTCCCCCACCCCCTCCCCGCTAAGCCAGTGGGCGATGAGGATGCGTTTGAACATAATATTGAACAGATAAATAAATACATTGATACTTACTTTCGCCTTGCAACGTCTTGATGCCTCTTTTACTGCGGACTTTGCTTGGTCGGAAGAGGGGGCATCGATGTCTGATTATCACCACGAACCGAGCTCCTCTGTCCACCACCACCAGTAGAGCAGCTTGAGGAACGTCTCCCTTTCGACTTGACAACAAGCGAGGCGTTGCCATAGATATGAGAGCACGGATTGGCCAACTGGTCGGTCACGATTCCTCTCGCCTCTTGCAAATGACAGTTCATCGATGAACCAATTCCGTCACGTTCGTCGCCGATGTGATATTCATGGTGGATTTTCTGCCGCTGGTGGTCACTGTTAGGCATGGTGGGGCTCGTGTTGCAGAACTGCGATTCGTAGACATGAGGCTCTTCAACATCTATATCCTCCTCAGTTCCAAGTTTAGCAAAGGCAATTGATGCCCTACATCCGGTTGCGCCAACTATGCTGTCGAGATGAAAACCACCATCTGAGCTTTGGTTGCGGATGTTAGCACAGGGCATCTCCTCATAGACTGGCTCAAGGTAGACATTCATTGAAGGAGCACTTCTATCTCTGAACGCCAACCGTGGCCATTCGGAAAATGGAAGATCTGTGTGATCACGTCTGACTCCGTTCTTGCGGATACGGACAAGAACGAAGAGACAGATTGCCGTTATTACAGTGGTGAAGAGACCCGTTCCTATGACAATGGAGACAGTATGCCACAGTTTAGGTACTGCCAAAGGAATCCTGGATCCGACTTCTCCAGGGGCTTGGAAGCTCGTTTCGGGTTCCTGATTGGACATGTTGGGTTTGTCTGTAGAGTAGACATCATCTGGAATATCATGCAGACCTGTGGAAGCGCTAGCGTGGACATCCAATGCGACCGTCTTTGTAAAGCTCCCCGCTGACAACCTGCAAAGGATATTTTGGTCGACAAGCGACTGATTTACACGCATAAGGATAGATGAGCTGAAATTAATGAACGAGACAATCTCCGCTGTTAATATTTCGGAATTACCTTTTGAAGATCCATTAGTTATCCAATACAGATTCCACAGAAAAGGTTCGTTCTCTGACCACGTGGATGTATTCTGGCATGTCTGGTCCACTGTTGCTTCACACCGGTATTCGGCGTCCTGGAATTGCACAACTGAAGTATTCCGAACATCCCTATGTATCTTTATGTGAACACAGCCAAGCGCATGTTTGATCTCGTCGTCCGACCAATCCCCTGATCCAACAACGCTGCCGACAAATATCGTCGATGTGTCGGTGGAATTGCCTTCGCTGTTAGCAGCAGTGCAAGATACCTGGCCGACACGCTTACGTTCGTTTGTAATGTAGTTACCTCGCAGAGAAACTGTGATGTTGCTACCCACCGGCTCACAGAGCCCGAACGCTTCTACAGGAGAACAGCTCCAGGAGAAATTGAATTGTGCCGGGAAACCTTCCGCGTGGCAAGCTAGTGTAAATGCATCAAGAGCACCCGTAGTGAGATTGACATGAGGCGGATTCATACGGACTTCTGGTGGTCTAGGGACGACGAAGGGTCCGATTGGACAACGGAGGCTCAGTTCAGGGAAGGCTAGTCTACTGGTAACGAGGCATATCAGTGTCGTTGAGTCCAATTCAGGGCTGCCCATCAGCGTGTGAGTCAGGACGCGTAATCTCCCTACATCCCTCAATTCTGGTAGAGAGGTAACCACCGTCCCATCAGCTCCGTTGAAGTACCAACTGAAGTCAACCGGGGGACTCGACCTCTGAACCGCGCACCGGACGGGAACAGTTTCTCCCAGACGAACGACCACGGGACTCGATTCGGGCTGGCATGTGAAATCGGCCGGTCGCGGGAAATAGAGCACGGTCATTGTGGCCATTCTGGAATAAATTATCAACGATTGGCCCTCATTTGGCGGCTTCCTCTCATAGATGCACCTGAAATATTGGGTCACCCTTCTAACATCAGCGACTCTGACAACGGACGTCACTGTCTTTGTATTGGGGTTGACTTGCTCCGTCCTGATCGTGTCATAGAGGTCGGGTTGGATCTCCCAGCGGAGAGAGTCGATTACGGCGTCGAAGTCGCACACTCGACATCGAAAGCTCGTACTTTCTCCTTCCTTGATAACAATGTTATCGGGCTCGATTTCGAAACCGCATAGCATCGAAGATGATGACAATGCCGAAGAAAAAGCTGTTGCGAAAACCATAAACAGTAAGATTAACTTACGTTTTGGGATAAGCAACTCCATATTCCATCAATATTGCTTTATCTGTATTCCCGATCAAATTATAAATCTGTTTGGATGTGTGTGTCTGATTTTGCAGCTCTTGAAAACTAACCATTCCTAACTACGCACTGAATTCGACAGTCTCGATTTCTTTATGATGCATACAAAAAGAGTAATCAACCGCTCGCACACGGCACTGCGTGCGATTGTAAGAAAAAAGCGTTTCATGTCAAGGCGGAACTTAATTTCATTTAATACATGTTGACAGAGTTTTTTGTTGGATCGTATACGAATAGAAAATAGCTTACTTAGTTCCGGGGAAGAAGCAACCCCCCCCCCCCCCCCCCCCCCGTCAGGTTTGAAATAGACGATTATAATATTGTGTGTCATCTTTAAAGGGGAAGTTCAATTTTGGGAGAGAGGGCGCTGCACATCACAATTTTTCTCTCTACTGTATTTAATCATTATTTCAATAAAACATCCATGCATTATTTTGTATGAAAAATGGTTGAAACAAATGCCTTTTTAGAAAGCGCCCTCTTGTGTTTTAATGGCTCTGTTTGAATAATAACAGGCTTTTTACTTAGTCGTTTGTAATTTTGTATACCTTTCGAGCATGGTAGAGTTATAACTATTAGTTTATAATGTTACTGTCCAGGTTTGGTTACTAAAGTTCAGCCTTACCAAAACTGTACTACCGCTTTAATCTTTAATTAAGTTATAAATGCCCCCTTTGCCCTAACACAACAGGGACCTTACACCATATTCTAGCATTCTGTCCCCCACTTCTTGAGCGATATACTTGGCGCCACAATAATATATTGAACAAAATATTAACTACTATAAAGAACAATGGAACGGGCAATTTTGATGTATTTTGTGATATAGGGGGAAATACAATTGCAGGGGGGGGGGGGAATCCCCTTAAAATTCTCGTTACAAACCAACGCCCGGACCTTGTAATTATATGGGACGACCCTAAAGAAATTCTTGTTATTGAACTTACCGTCCCATTCGAAAATAATATATCATACGCACACAATAGAAAATTGGAAAGATACGCCACATTCATTTAAGATCTCACAGAATCGGGGTACAATACCTCTTATGAAGCAATTGAGATAGGATAGAGAGGCTTGGTAGACAAAGAAAATAACAGGGGCGTCGATCCTGGGGGGGCAGGGGGGGCGGTCGCCCCCCCCC
The DNA here is from genome assembly GCA_037951105.1 of Echinarachnius parma. Taxonomy (NCBI): domain Eukaryota; kingdom Metazoa; phylum Echinodermata; class Echinoidea; order Clypeasteroida; family Echinarachniidae; genus Echinarachnius; species Echinarachnius parma. The sequence continues at coordinate 212,355 of JBAMJV010001657.1, read as the reverse complement.
CCCCCCCCCCCAATGAAAATATTGGGGGGCGAACATATCATTTCGCCCCCCCCCCCCCAATAATTCCGAAAATGAGGAAGAAAAAATCAAGTGATATAATGCCAAAGAGGGGAAAGACACATTTATCAATAATTAATCTTCAAAATAGCCGTTTTCTAGTTTGAAAAGGACTGTAAAACTCCTTTTTGCCGCGCGCTTCGCGCGCATACAGTTTCTCATATTGCAAGTTTAATTTGGATTGCGGGAACTCACATGTGTTGGGCAGTGTAATTTCTCAAACGAAGTTAATTAAACCCTCATCTATAGATAGCCTACCGTCACAGAAAATCAAATAATCTGAAATATATCTTTCAGTCAATTCTGTCCATATGCGCTGAACGCAAATCATATTGGAATATTATCATGTACCCCCACATTTGAAAGTGGTGAAGATTGTCCCCCTCCCTATGTCATTATCATGATTATGTATGTTTGGTTCCATACTTACAATTATATATTACTTCATATTACGTGAAATTTCTGTCTCAGGAGTGCACCAAATCGCACAATTTCAAGCCCAAAAATACAAAAGCTCCCTACTGTGGGAGGGGGAAACCCCCTCCCACACCCTCCCCCGCTCGGTCGCTTCGCTTCCTCGCAATGTCTCCCTTCCAGTTTTGAGAAGTTGTTGACGCTCATGCTTAGTTCCATTGGAGCCCAATGCCCTATACTATATCGATGGCTCTATAGCATACAGGACCACGTCGATCCATCTCATGCAAGGCTCAATCTTTCCTCTCTATGCCCGAGTATAAGAGTATATGTTCACTATTTCATACAATTTTTACACCCATGATAGGAGTAGCAAATGTCTGAAATCTAAAAGCTTCCGGGGGCTCCGCCCCCTGGACCCCCATTATTGCTTTCAAATGTGGGTGCCCCCCAAAATCAGGTCTTCGAACCATCAAGACACTTTCAATGAGCGCATAATAAAACTTCCGGGCATGCCAATGTGGGGCTTTTAGCTCTCTCAGGAAAAAAACACGATGTATTTCATGAATTAAGTAAATCCGCACTTTGGTCATCTTTCATTATATTTTATAGTCGCCACGAACGAGTGTGGTCAGAAGAACCATACATGCAAGTTTGTGGTAACCATATACATGATATAAGGTTCTCTCTTTTAAGTACTTAGGTAAAAATGTCGTTGCTAATGGTATAAATGTTCACAAATGAAAGGATAACATACCGTGTGTTGATTATGTCTCTATTTTGAAAAATTATACTTATAAATAAAAGAATGATTCAAATTAAACATGTGATACACACATTTGAATGGATATTTTTATACGCGATGAATATTGCACTTTGATTATATTATGGATGCAGTATAAATACTGTTTTATTACTGTGATAAAATGATGTTGATTAGTTGTAAGAAAGAAAATAATTAGACATAATTAGACACACTTATAATGCACATGAGGTATAGAATTTAAAGGAATTAAAAAGATAATTATATAAAAAGGTGAAATGAAATTTACTTCTTTTGATTGTTTTAATTTGTGATAGTTATAATATGATTTGAATCAAAATAACTAATGTTTGATAAGAATAACTTGAAATAACTAATGTTTGATAAGAATAACTTGTTATTATTTGTTTATTTAATATTGCTATGATTTGCTTTCAATAAAATAGGAGCGTTTGATGATAGTCTTGAAGAATAATATAAAAAGTAAGAAGTATAATTAAATTAATGTATGAAATAATGCTTAATCTCCTGTATATTATTTAGTATTAAACTTAGTTTATTAACGTTTGATGATAGCTTACAAGTTTGTACATATGGTACTTGCCATCGATTGATTTATTTGTATAATGACGTAAGTAATATCATGTTGTATTATATGTATTTTTTTGTATTACCTGCCACTGTCTTGAACGACAGTGGACCTGGTGTGAATGTTAACTTTTCTTGAATAAAGAAATGATTTAAACAAAAAATTGATGAATAAATGCTAATCATTCACAACAAAGTACGGCCTCAAGGCTCACTCGATATATAATTTTTGAATTAAGAAATGTATTTAAGGATGCCCTACCCAATTACCCTATTGCCCTCCCCCTACCCCCTAAAAAAATCATGTTTTAATTACGCTTCGCCTCTCCACCCTAATCATCAATAATTAGTCGCAGATTGACACAATAATTTACAATAATCAATTAATCGTGCACTTCGAAACTCCCATAAAGGAGATAATAGATATGGTTTTGGAGTTTCTATTAGCGATTATTTTCTTGGATTATGAAAAAACACTATTAATATTGTGTTACTAATTTTAAAGCTTTTTAATGTGATTATAATTTTCCCGGAACTCTCTCAGTGTATAATTATCCTTGTATTTAACGATAATTTGATACCCAAACCAAACTAATGACTATGAGATTCCTCAAGTATTTTTCATAATATTTCAGATCAATTATCATGTTACCATTACGCCTATGCTTGTTTTCAAAGTCCTTATGCTTTGTCAAATTACTTTATTGCAACAGTGTAACATGTTGAAGAGAAAATGGGTATCGTTCGGAAATCCAAAGATAACGAAAAAACTTTTCACGATAACAAAGGCGTTAAATTCGATAAAAGACAGATTTAAAACAAATCATGAGTCAAGAAAATAAATACATGGTACACCGAGTTTTCATTAAAAACATGATGTTTATTAATAGGCAGATTGGTGCAGTTTATTAACGCCACACAGTTATTGATTTACAATGCTTTCATAAACATACATGCACTTCCTTATTGCTTACTGTCATGAATATGAACATGTAAACAAAACACTGATTTATTTAGCAATGATTTATCAGCCATCAAAAGGTTTAACTATTCTGCCGTTCATCTAATAACGTATTTTCTCCCTTTCCCACACCTGAAAGACTATATAACAAAACATTAAGCGAAGTACATGAGAACAGTCACAAGATAAGCATTTCAAGGTATAACATATATAATAAAAAGTTTACAAAAGAGATTGGTATTAAACATCTGTGTACACGGGACAAATTCAGTATACTATATACTAAAATATTGCTTTTGTATGCATTATGATGGGATACGAGTGAAGGTACTACTACAACATTGCCATATTGCTACAACAGTTCAACTACGTTTTGTCCACACAATTATAATTAAATTTAAAATAAAATAATTAAAATAAAATAATTATAACACAATTATAATTACCTACACAATTGGTGACGCACACAAATAATGACTAAGCATTGACATGATACGTCTGCATTGTGGTGAACATATATCACGAAAGCAACATACTCGAAAATAATTTTAAAAGAAGATGTTTTGAAATCTGGCATTTTTTTTCCAATATGCAAAACTTCTATTTGAATCATCACCATTATCATTATCATCATCAATATCAAGTTCAGATGGCGCTGCGACTATCATAATAAAACTTCTATATCTAAGGGAAGTTTCATGAAATAGCAATTTTTGTAAATAGCACTGCGTATACCTCAATAAAATGTATTGATTTTATTAAAATATACAATCAGAAAATGTTAATGTATTATTATAGCTTATATAATGTCTATACAGTCAAGTACGTAAGCGGTATTCAACAAACAGATAAAACCATGTCATGTACCTCAGCGCCTTTTGTGATTTGCCTCTCGTTTTCATCTGTTTCCATTTCATATTATTGCAGCCAAGTTACAGATAAACACATTTAAACTTAAATCTACTGTCAAACCATTGCATAGTGGCCACTTAAAGGAAAGAAAAAAACAGATTAAACAATGTCATGTATCTCAGTGCCTTGTGTGATTTACATCTCGTTTCCATTGGTATCCATTTCAAATTATTGAAGCCAAATTTAAAAAAGAAACAATCTAAACCAAAACCAACTGTCAAGCCTTTGCATAGCGGCCACCTAAAGAAAACCAAAAAAAAGATAAAACGATGTCATGTACCTCAGCGCCTTTTGTGATTTACCGCTCGTTTTCATCGGTTTCCATTTCAAATTATTGAAGCCAAGTTCAAAATTAAATTAAATTTAAACCTACTGTTAGACCACTCGGCCATAACATCAATTTAACGTGAAATTTGCACAGTGGGCAGTGGGCATATAATATCACATTAATACACAATATCAACCATTAATCACTCTTTGCACATGTCGATACAGTTACTAGATCCCTTTAAAACATGTAGTTACAATACAGCCCATACAGACAATATTGATAAGGAATAAGAAATTAAGTATCCTAGAATATTCATATTGTGTACATGTGTGCAGGGCAAAACAATCTCACAGTAATCACATTCGATACCAGAATGCAATCTTGAAACCAAAGCTAATACGATCCGTGCGATCAAGAATATACAATAATGATAGGAAGATTATTATTATAGGAATGTATTATATACAAGTAATGTATTGGTAGTCACTACATCAATCTTTATTTGTTTTTTTCTTTTCTTATTTAAAAAAAAATAACATATTACTAATCAGGACTTCGGTAATCTGCCGTTCCCATCATTTTCATAAAACATACTGTTATATTGATATTAGTAGTACTGCTCATACAAACAAATATTTAGTATCTATATTAGAAAGATTCGCTTTGTCGTCGTCACTTCGACTCACAAAGTTGTGCTGTATTGCCTTTTTTGTTTCTTCAGCATACTACATTAACATGTTAAAGCCCAAAAGCACCGCGTAGGCTTAATGCTAAAAAAGAGTTCTTCACTGGCCCCTAATTCTAATTCTTCTTTCACCAATTATATAATAATGTCAGAATGCCGTTTTCATGTGAAAGAGCTTCCGAATAAAGATAGTTGAGACAGCAAAATGCCGTAACAGTAAAACCCTCCACCAAGGGAATCTTTATGAAGACATATCAGTCATAATAATACATGCAAACTGCTAACGAATTTCTTACATCATAGAGACGAGTGGTCTGCCCTAGTGTCTGACTTTGTTATTACACACTTTCGTTAAAACACTTTTAGTTAAACAAGTTCATTCGTCCATTAGTCATGATTGTGTTAGTGTTGTTCCACTGCGCCGAACACTTTCCCCTCTTCACTGCTCTTTTACCTTGAGTCGTTTCAAGATGGCGTCCAGTTTCCTGTCCATCAGATCCACGCGGTCCGCGAGGCGCTCTTGTGTCGCGTACAATGCGTCCGACTTCTCGCGCAGTCCGCGCTGCGACGCGCCGATCTGTTCGATGTGCTCTTCCCGCTTGCGCGCGCCCTCTACCATCTCGTGCGTTGCGCGTTCGACCTTCGACCCCATATCCTTCACGCGCTGTCGTATCTTGTCGACCGCTTCGTCCGCCGGAGATTGCGTGGAATGCAGCTCCTGGTTTTTAGAAAAAAATAAAACACGTCGAAATAAGAAATTACCTGTGTCTTTGCCTGGTTCTTCTAGAAATAAATTGTTGGTATCTTACACAATGGTATCTTTGGAAATTAGGAATGAAGTGATAAGTTTTGTTTTTTTGTATTGTCAAAGTATGCTAAAGGTTATGTTATTGTATCTTCTGACATGAAAAAGTATTCTACTGAAACATAATGGAGGGTATATTTACCATATGGTCACTCTGGTTTACGATCGCCTTCTTGATGAGTTTTCGGACGCTGCTAAGTCGCTGCATCCACTTCTTGACCTTAATTTCGTTGACCTTGAACTTTTTCTTCTTGATGACCGAAGACCGCCACACCCAGAGCGGGAACTTAGCTTGCACTTCCATCACAGATTCAACCTGAAAACCAACATCGAAAAATAACATAATTGACACTGTTTTAGAGAAGTTATTATTGAACAAAAATACAACAATGCGCGAATACAGATATTATTGTGATGACTGTACATCGACAAATCTACTCAGAAATTTGTCTTGCATTTCCAACACCGAATCAACCTGAACACTGCCACCAAATAGATCATAATATGCGTGCTTATTGTCAAGGCATACTGTACACAAATTAAGTATGATTTGTCCTTCTTTACACATATACCTCCGCATATTAAATGTTTAAAAGACAATTATATAGCGTGTTTGTATTTGATAAAGTACAAGACCTTTGTATTACCTGCATTGTGAGTCTGTGAAGATTAGCCTTTTCCTGAATAGCCTGAATATCGTCGACTGCCAGACCAACCTAATCAGTAAATGGAAAAAGGGAAATGAATCTAATAATATGTATACTTATTGATTGATGTGGAACAGTTTCCACATTGCGGCAGTACTATTGCGAATTATTTACCGTAATAATCCATGGTAATCCAAATTATCATTATTATCACTACTGGTCAATTACATCTTACATAACAAAATCTTTGTCATTACTCTGACCACATTATTTTTTCAAACTATGATGTATCTACACAAGCAAGACTGGAAGACATGTAAGTCCCTCAACCGACTTCGCACAGAGATGGGTCGATGCAAAGTCAACATAAAAAAGTGGGGATATACAGATGATGACAACATTAACTGCGACTGTGGCACATCACAAACCATGCAACACCTCCTTCAATGTCCTAACCTTGAGGAACAGTGTAGTCAAGAAGATCTGATGGCTGCAAATGAGAAGGCCCTGCGATGTGCAAAGTCATGGCCAAATATCTAATATTCTGGACCTTCACCTAAACTTAAAAATAATTCCAGTCCTGTTTCTTATGTCCATTTTCACCCTCCAATATCCCCCTAACCTGTCTTCCTCCTTATTATCAACATATTTATTATCATCATCATCATCATCATCACATCATCATCATCATCATCATCATCATCATCATCATCATCATCATCATCATCATCATTATTATTATCATCATTATCATCATCCTAACATCATTATCACCATCGTCATCATCATCATCATTATCATCATTACCATCATCATTATCATCAGCATCATCATCATCATTATCATCATCATCATCATTATCATCATCATTATCATCATCATCCTTAAAAGCATTATCATCAGCAGCAGCATCATCATCATCATCACTATCATCATCATCCACATCATCATACTTACAAGCATGTTCATCATAAGGATGCCCATGACGACCAGGAAGACGGCAAAGAAGAGAAAGGTCGTGGGTCTGTAGAAGAGGACGTTGAGGAACCACACGTCCTCGCCGTCGGTCTCGATCGTGTTCGAGGTGCCCAGGTAGTCTTCGCCGAAGAAGATGTTGGCGTAATCAAGCTCACCGAGCATCATGACGAAGGTCTTGGAGAGGCAGTCGCCCAGAGTGTGGAAGGGGTCCTGATAGAGATAAAAAATATAATATGTATTAAATGGGGAGTAAAGGCAAGTTTGATTGCGGTGGTATTCGAACAAACAACATCCGAATTAACAATGAATCAATGATATAATACTATTTGTACTCAAATATGCTCTGTACTTAACACAAAAATGGGAATATCTACAGAGATTTTTGTAGTATTCAAGCAATTGAGTATTGTTATTAGCCTCCATGGGAATCGTTTTTCCACAAACAATCTCTTAGTTAAGTAATAATATGTAGTTTGTTACTACTGAACATACCTGGTTCATAAGCAGCGCGTAGAATGCTATTGCGAAAGCGATGATGAACAGAAAGAGAATCAACGCGAATTTGAGGAACGTGCGGCATATGTCTGTGACGGAGGAAAATAATACGTTTCGATTATTTACATTAAGGTTAAAAGACAAACAGAAACGTGTATTGTATTTCTCACATAATATCCAGCACAATCAATTCAAATACATTTATAACACTATGGCCCCGTTGCAGAAAGAGATACAATCGATTGTAAGTTGCAATTAATCGTAATTCAGATCACGTGTTCTAGATGCGCAAATCTGATTGGTTGAAACGCGTAAATTTTCTGACTTACGATCAATCGTAACTTACAATCGATTGTATCTCTTTCTGCAACGGGTCCCAGAACATATTGTATAATTGGCCTGAAGACTTGTAAGTGCATGTTAGCATCATATTATACGTTATTGACTGCTTTGATCGAACACCCGCTCGTCGGCGCCTACATAGGCGCCTTCCTCCAGCACAAATGGAACGGCCGACGCGTCGGCCGGTACGTCTTTAAGGCGTCACTTAGTGCATCTTCCTCGGCATGCTCACGGGTCATATCATGGTTTTGAGATCACCTTGGGCCTATATTTTTCAATATGCCCCTCATAGCAGTCTATAATGTATAATATCAAACACATACCTATCAACACTTCGTTTAGTTTCTCATTATCAGTAGTAATCCAGAGGTCCCCGGTTTGATTCCGGGCGACCCAACTGCGCGCGGTGCCATCAGTTTAGCGAACGCCTTGTGCATAGTGCGTAACTATTACACACTGGCTCAGTGTAATGTATAGTGTGCACACACTAGCCTAGTTTTTAAATGGCGATCCGCCGTATGTGTAGCATCTCCCTGGCATGACAATCTTTAATAAACAAACAAAAGATTATATACATTGATTTGCTCACCAATGAACATGATGACATAGATCCCAAGTCTAGAGTTCCTCCTGATGAAGAGAAGCAGGTTGATCCAGCCGAAGAAACCCGCCATTGCACCAAATCTCCATTGCCATTCCTGCAAAGAGATACAGATATTAATGTTTTTTCAACTACTTATAATCTATTTCTGTGATCTCTCATTTGTAACGGGTTTGTGTCGACTCTCTGAAGGAAGCTGCGAAAATGTTTGCGGTGATTAATACGAGACTTAAAATACAAATTATGAAATCAATGTAACAATTTGATTATTTGTTTGTTGCAAGTGCGGTTTTTTGTTCACGTTATATTCCGTGATAACTAATGATGGATAATTAGTTCAAACCGTCGGCCATCGTAGCGAATATTGATACATAATATTCATTTAGCGGACTCGGAAACTTATAGTTTAGCTTTAACATGTCTTGGCTCAAGTAAATAAAGATTGTAATGAGACAATTGTAAAAATGAGAAAAAGTGTATTGTTCTTTTGAGAGAAAAAAATCAAACAGCATTTTAAGTTTGCCATTTTGAAGATTCTTACGAGTAAATGGTTAAACAGACATCATTATCGTCAAGTGAGAAAGAGTGAGAAAGTGAGAATAACAACATATTGGTACCATTTTGAGATCGCCATTTCGCACATACTCTGCCTCGCTGAAGGGCAAGGCGAAGAGGATGGATGTGATGTACAGGAACCACTCCAGGTAGTTGTCTGGGCTCAAGAAGTAGGAAAACCGCTGCAGGAAGATCTGGCCAACCTGAAATTCAATTCAATTAAAAACTTTATTCCAGACTCAGCTGCAAAGAACAGAGGCCCATTATGAGAAAAAGCGTACGATGAATAAACTATTAAATAAAATAAAAAGTTATGAATAGTATAACAATCTAAACTGTAACTATAACTGAGATATAATGTAATATAAACTAGAACTATACCAATTACAAACAAAGGTATAGCAATCTAAGGTGTAACAATCTTGTTTTATCATCATGATTATGGACTGATAATAATGTCCAAGAACATGAGGGTAAGGTGAGACGCTGTCTACCATGAAAATGCATAATCCAAAAATAATGCATGTCAACATTAAAAGTGACTTCGTCGCCGTGTTAGGTGGGTGCACTTGTCATAGGGCTCACAGGGAAGCGTCATTTTATTACACTTGAGGAAACGGCGTCGCCATAGTGCGAAAGATTGTCACGCGTGCAATGGGATATACAGTGTGAGTCAAAATAAACGAATCCACAATTCTAAACATATATGGATATGGTATGGCAAGATTGGTAGAGCGCGCGCTTTCCGATCGTGAGATCCCGAGTTCGAACCCTGTGTAGGCCCACTGCGTTTGTCCTTCAGCAAGACAATTAATCCACAATTGCTGCTCTCTACCCAGGTGTATAAATGGGTAGCATGGTCGGGTGTTAATAAGCCTGTAGCGTCATCATTAGTTGCAGCTCGGATAGTATGCTCCCCGGGGAGTTGTGAAAGTACGCAATATCATTGTGTTGGTTTGAAATGTACCTGATGACCATGGGTAATAATGATTTTAATAATTATTTAAGCGCAGTAGAGAATATATTTATAGTAGCTGCGCTATATAAATGTTCATATTATTATTATTATTATTATTACTATATATGTTTATATTGGTATCATGTTAAAGCTTTGGAAATTGCGTTTAAAATGATATATCATACACTCTGATCACTTCACGCAAATGTAAACTTTGTTTGACTTAGTATGTACTATACCTCGCGAATTAAGTTGAGGACCGAGAGGGTGACGATCAGCGGAGGTCCCAGGTAGTCGAAGAACATGAGAGTACTTGATGATACGCTCTCGACCCAGCGCTCTCGCCCGTCGGCGTACCACTGCACCCGCTTGTACCCATCGACATTGGCCGAGTGGTTGACGTACTTGACGTAGTAGTTTGGCGGGATGACGGAGATATAACCCGTGAGCATGCCAAGAAAGATGCAGTAGATGAGGAGTGACGCCGTGAAGACGTATCGGCCGACGGTGTTCCACTTGTGCTGGAGGAAGGCGCCGACGAGCGGGTGTTCGAGCAGCTCCACGCGCGCCGATACCGCCTAAAAGAGAGAAGGTGTAAAAATTAGTCTTATCTGTTTCGTAATAGTTTCGTAATTTATTTTTCGTAAATTAATAGTGCGATTATGACAACGTAAAAACGGTTCCTGATTTAGATGAAGTGGACGAGAATGAAACAAATAAAGGGCAAATATGCAACATATAAACAGATGTTGAGATTTTATATTAATGATAAAAAACAACAACGAAGTTGTCCGGATCTTGTTGACATGTATTCAAATGTTTTTGTTGGTATGACAACGATAATTGATTTGATTATCGTTGACCATAATCATAATGACATGGAGGATGAGGATTATGATGATGATTACGATGATGATGATGATAATGATGATGATGACGATGATGGTGATAATCACGGTTGAATTTCATACGACACAATCTGGCTTTCTCATTAGAACACCTCCCTCCTATCTCCTTCTCGTAATATGTCCCTGGTTACTATGGTAACGCCACTGGATACTCACCATGATGTTCACGGGATGGTTTTCCGATCGTTCGTTCGAGCTGTGGATGTAGGGCTTCGATTTCTTCATCAATCTGCCCTTTTCGTCGAACTGGTCGTCGACCTCGTTCTGCATCGGGTACAACGACACTCTCTTGTAGACACGGCTGAAGAACCCACCGACTCGACCTCCAACATGACCTGCGATTCCACCATCAGCATTGTTGTTCTTGACATCGTCTAGAAATGTTTTGGAGGAAACAATAATTATACTTCTGAAGTCTGGTCAACTGGCCTACTGGTCAACAGCCATGTCATGTTCCTATGGTAACTATGTTTGTTTCTCTGCTCATAATCTACTTTATTTTCACATTATATGTTGAATGTATAACATATTCGACTATAGAGTAATACAAACTTAGACACTTTCTGAAAATGAACCGTTTGGCAAAGGCGTATTCTTTTCCTGAGCAAAATGGGTATCGGGTTACTATACTAAATGCACTTATAATTTAAAATATATATATATATATAAACAAAAACGTGTGACATGGCATATGTATGAAGTTGGGGCGAGGGTTTGGGGCCATTTCACTTTATAGATTTATATCGAAAGAGCCTTATGTTTAATTCATTTCGCAATAGGAGTATATAAGGTGGCAAAGCGTATGCTAATTGAAGGGGGTTACGACAATTGGGTCAGCCATTATTGTTTTCTTTGATTAATTAACAATGTACAATTTGTTTTGCATTTTTCTGCAAAAACATTGGGGCACATGACCGCCCCTAATCTTTGCTACGCCACTGTCTGACTGCGTACCTGGAAGGTCTTGCTTCATCCAGGATGAGAATGAATCTTCCAGGAACTCGTAGTAGAACTCGACGCTCATGTCTTTGTCCTTCTTGCCTCCCTTCACCGTGATACATCGGTCGAGCACCCTCTCGGCCACGCCTTCGATATAAAGAACAAACACGATTATACAACAAAGATATAGAACCAGACAACAACAACTATAATACAACCAGAAATATAGATATAATTCTCTTCAATTTAGGTCATATATATTGCAATACAGTTTTCTTTCAAATGACCACTGTCCTTAAAATCTACGGTGGGCAAAGGGTATTGTTCTAAGTTGCTAACTATAGTTAGCTGGGTTAGTTCTTAGTTGTCCGCTGATATAACTCTGCATGGCTACTGAATGGAACATTAACTTGTCAGATGCTCAGCACTTTATAACAAAAACTAGACTTAGCTACATAGAACTAGAACTAAGCTCGCAGGGTTTCGTGAATATTGACCATGGTCAGATGGTAGTAATTATTTATTTGGATATTTTTAATGATAATGGGAGCTCTTAGTGAATGGGTTTTGCACTTCCAGATAAAAACATGAATTTTGGCAGACAAATATCTTAGACCTTTTTTCTTTCTAGAAACATGTTGGAATCCAGTTAGCACGCCCCATTCATGACCGCCATCTTAAATTTTAAGATGGCGCCACCTCGGACCTATGTTCCTCAATATCTCAGAAACGTCTGTGGATTATTAAGTTTCAAGTGCTAAACCCATACTTTGGGGGCAACGAACCACATGGGTCGACTTAAAAGACTTCGCGTCGTAGCCATCTTGAAGTTCAAGATTGCCGACTTGCAAAGCAGATATCATAAATTAAAAGAGCTAAGTAGGAAACGGGTTTGGATCTTACATGGCATGTTCCTGATAAGTTTTCTGAGCGGTGTGGTGCGGAACATTGTGTCCTCCTCCACGCTAGCGGATGACATCACATCCCTCCAACTGTGATGGCTGATGATGCACTTAGCAACGTCCCTGGAGATGGATTAGGAATCGTGGAATATTTGTCTAATTTCAACTGAATTGAATGCTGTATTTATTCATTCATCCAGTCAAAGAGTAAATCAAATTTGATAAATCAATCAGCAAGAAAGAAGAAAAAATATGTGTGTTAGTGCGACGTTTCACCAACTGACAACATGGTGGCTTCATCTGGCTTTGTCTGGCAACCCTAGATATCAAAGCACCAATGCATCAGTGCGTAACGAACAGTCCTACACAGCTCTACAAGGACCACTCTCCTTTTGGAGGGCTGTCAGATAAAGCCTGGTGTTTATCAGTGCGTGACGAACAGTCCTACACAGCTCTACAAGGACCAATCTCCTTTTGGAGGGCTGTCAGATAAAGCCTGGTGTTTATCAATGAAACGTCGCACTTGCACGTTTGTCTAGTTCCTTGATGATAGTTGTTTAACTTAATTAAACACATTTTCATGAATTTTATAATAGGAGAAACTTACCATAAATACATTTTATAAATAAGAATAAGAATGAAATTCGGCGATAATCGACTCGAATTGACCCGGATTGCAGGCAGCTTGCCCGATGATCTAACCACTACGCTAAAAACACTCAATTGTGGTACTTAACCCTTCTCATCGACGTCATAATCATTATCACTCATCACATGTACATTATGATCATTGTTACTCAGTATCATCGAGATCACTTACTCGTATCCATTGTCGATGGCGTGGTCGAGACAGTTGAGTTCGTCGACGTCCCGGGTTGCGATGTCGGCCAGTGTGGTAGATGGAGCAGCCCCTTTACCGTGAAGCAGTAGTTCAACCATTGATAGTTGCCCGTGCATGCAGGCGTGGTGCAGAGGTGTCATCTGCACAATCATTCGAAGGGGATCAATACAAAAATGTATCGTCAACGTTTAGGTTTATCTTTCCAAATAATTCATTACTACTTAGTATGCGCAGTTGATGATGTTTTGATATGTATTCATTTATGTATATAGCCATAATATATATTTATCTAAACATAATTACTTTTGGTGTATATGTATCTATACATCTACACATCCAACAGCTAACCCAACAGCTAACCAACTGCTAACAAAATGTTAATCATCCGCGAACCTACATGATAACCACAAGCTAACACAACCAAAATCCATCAACCACTAGTAATTAACCAACCACCAACAAACTGCTCTGATTGTTTTGTTTTTGATTGTTACCAATTATTATCAATTGTACATACACGATCATCAATGAACTTCCATTTTCCCAATGCAAACATTGACCGCCAACATTAATACTACCCCCTAGTCTTAATTCTAATCATAATCATAATCATAAGCCTCTAAATTGGTATTACCCCTCGCATATCTTGGGCATCAATGCTTGCCCCGTTGTCCAGCAGTATTCGAGCTGTCCTAGTCCATCCCTTGGAGGCCGCGTAGTGCAGGGGTGTACGTTCACACTCTTCCGTTCCATTCCTTGATTAAACAAACATTTAAACGTTTGAATTAATTCATGATAAAGGGGTAGTTCAGTTTTTGGTATAGAGGCCGCTGCACGAAATAATGTTTTGTGAGATAATGAAAAACTGAGTGTTAAAATTGAAAGAGCAAACAATCGTGATGACAGAATAAACTTTATTTGATCAAAATCGGTTCAGAAACGGCTGAAATATCAATAAATACATCCGATCCGAATAAATCTTGGCCCCAGATTTATTCGATGATTAATATTTTTATTTAAAAAATGCTTACACTATTTCAACAAATTTTAAAATAGGTTTTTAAATTGTTGTTGTTGATTTCTCTATTTAATCATTATTTAAAAAAAAAACATCACATGCATAATTTTGTATGAAAAATGGTTGAAACCAATGCTTTTTTAGAGAGCGCCCTTTTGTGTTTTAATGACTTTTTTTAAAAATAATAACAGGCTTTTTACTTAGTCGTTTGTAATTTTATATACCTTTCGAGCATGGTGGAGTTATAACTATTAGTTTGTTATGTTATTGTGCAGGTTTTGGATACTAAAGCTCAGCCTTACCAAAACTGTACTACCCCTTTAAATGTATCAATATAATCGAGCACAGATCAACCGATAAGTATAATGACATAATGACCAATATCTAAAAATGAAAGCTCAGCGACTTTAACGAATAATTCAGATAATGAGCCAAACATATCATTAATTGAGAAAAAATAAATAATGATATAATAACCGGTTATAATATCACTATACCACGAATTCAAAATTTAAATCAAGCATTCATTAGATAAATACACAATACACTTGAAAGTGGTGACTAGCAAGAAAATTCTTAGCTGCCGATTAATTTCCTAAAATTGAAATTTACCAAGGTATGATACAAAACATAACATTTGCTGTCTCTTTATAGTATAACTTGTTTGAAAATAGCAAAACATTACAACTATCTTGGTCGATCCCACTATATAAAGGGAGGTTCCAGGACATTTAGTATGACTTACTTAGCATTGACGCGAGCCTTGGCTCTGATAAGCGCACGTGCGATGTCCTCGGCCCCGCGGTGGGCGGCGTGGTGGAGAGGGGTGAAGCCCTCGTTATCCAGGTGATCCACTACGGCACGCTTCCACCGGATCATTTCGTCAACCATCCTGTGCACGTGATGGAAGGAATATGCATTCATTAAAACTACCTTCATCAACATCATCATCATCATCCTTGTGAAAATAAAAATTAAAAATAATAATAATTGCTATTATCATCAGCAATATCTTCATCGACGTCGTCATCTTCATCATCATCATCATTACCATCAATAACATCATCATCATCATCATCATCATCGTCGTCGTCGTGAAAATGAACAAATACAATAAAATGAAATCATCATCAACATCATCATCGTCGTCGTCATCTCCATCACCGTTATCACCATTTGCATCAAAAACATCATTATCATCAATATTATCATCACGATCATCATCATCGTAATCATCATCATCATCATTACTGTCGTCGTCGTCGTGGTCATCATAATAATTATATGCATAATTATATTTCCGGTACACCGTGCTCGTTTGTCTGTAATTAGATTGTGCATAATCGCTTATTTGCGATTGTGTTCATAAGTTATGTTATTATTTTTAACGCTCCTGCTGTCCTTACTTAATGGTACATCTTTGGATCTATCTATCTTTTATCTATCTCACAATAAGTTCTTAGAAAATGATGACTTACTCTTTATGTTTCTTCTTGACAGCGTGCATGATGAAGTCCATGATTCCTTCATCGGTGAGGTCGTGAACTCGGAACTCGTAGTCGAGAATCTGCGTTGAAATAAACATATCAATCATTCATGTAACTTTTGCTTTCATCTATAATTTGCACTATGAAATAGACGATTAGCACTGTCGCAGTAGTATTCATCACTGCCATGGTTATCATGGTTATTACTATGACAATTCATTCACATTATCAACACAATCATCATAAGCATCATCATCATCATCTTCATCATCACTATTCATCGTCAGCATCATCATCCTCGTTGACGGCGGAGTAATCATCATGATAGTGATGATCATAATGACAATCTGTATCATATTTATCAGCACCATTATCATCATCATCATCATCATCATCATCATCATCATCATCATCATCATCATCATCATCATCATCATCAACTCCATCGTCGTTATCATCGTTATCGTCACCTTTCTCACTGCCTTGGGCATGTTGTTGGTGGCCGCCCATTCAAGCAGGTCTGAGGCCTCGTTGCAGCGGCCCCCAGCGGCCATGGCTATGCACTGCAGCACCGTCATCATGGTCCCATAGCTGTCGTGAATGGCGGCGAGCTGCAAGGGGTTGTGGCCCGCGTTGTCGACGGCGTTAGCGTCAGCGTGACTGCAAGGTTATCGATATTTAAAAAGACAGTTATCTTATATTCTTCTTTATAGTGTATCTACTAATTTATTATGCAGTTTAGACTTTTCTGAGCATACATTGTATAATATTATCGTACAGTTGTGTATAATAATTATATTTGTTTTTTCTTCAATTCTATGATTATTATTCATCTATAGGCCTACGCCTTTCCTACCTGGCGGCAGCGTCACTTAAGTGCCAGGACGCCGAACGAATCCAAAAGCTACCTATTGGACATTGAGGAACAATTCATGTTGTGACACGTTCTTCAACATATCGCTTTAATTATTTATCTCATCTAATAGTTGTTTCTGATTCATCTGATATCATATTATGATATCAGATGAATATTATTACCTCTCAAAATAAAAGATACCCACAAATGAGGTGGGAATGAAATGACTCACTGCTCGACGAGGCAGCGGGCAATAGCCTGGTGATTGGCCGTACACGCTAAATGGAACGGCGTCTGCGCGTCGTTGTTGACGGCGTCGAGCCGTGCTCCGCGGGCAACCAGGGTCTCGGCGATGTCGACATGTCCCGCTGCCGCCGCGACGTGGAGTAGCGTGTCGCCGTTCTCACCGGTGACGTTGACGAGTTCGTCGATGTGCAGCTCCGACTCGTGCAGGGCTTCGTCCTCCTCGGACACTGTGGATACACACGTTTGATAGGAGATGATTTACATTGCTCTGAACCTGTTTTCTATGTATTTGTTCCTAATTTCCATCGATTCTTCATTTTATTTGTACTTAAAATCCATGGCATATTGTCACTATTTAATGGCGCTAGATATAACCCATATCATCAGATGAAAATAAACTTATACACGCGTAAAACTTCATTATTGTAGGCTGGTGGGTTTCTACTATTCAATGCGCCATTTATTGTCCGTAATGCAGATAATACTACAACAGGGTGTATTGATTTGTAAGGTTTCAATTTATGTTATGTTCTTGATCTAGATTGGGTTATTTTCCTGCGGGTATGCATACAGCTATTCTCATCGACCTGTCATGCCTGCCGATGAACGGTTTCTAACGGTCACTCTGAAACTCAGTAAACCAAAGATTTACCCCGGTCTCAAAGTTATTGCGGTACTTTATGATGCGATTATGAATGCCAAAAGATGGCCATATTAGTATATTACCATGAAATAACGGAGGTAGATATTTTGTATTGTGATCAGAAGTTTAAAATGTTACTTCAAATAGTTAAATAATTTTTACTACGTCGTATCATGATTATGATGTTAAAGATTCTTGTGGAATGCGTGTACTAAACTAAAATTCAAATCAGTATATGCCAGGAAATGCCCACTTATTTCTAGGGAAAATAAACAACTACTTTATTGATATTTCTACCCCAATACCAGCATTATTCATTGGCTTCTCTATGCTAACTTATGGTACTACTCACCCTCTTATTGCAGTTCCTACCACTATGCAGAAAATGCGATAATATATCAATTTTAAAAAAATATAAAATAAACGTATTAAAGGTATGGTTTTGTCAAACAATTAATTTACACACTTGGTTATAAATACAAGCGAATGGAGAAGAAACCTGATAATGTAATTACAGTTACACACATCAATTATCAAAAGAGTCAACAACAGTGTTAGGTGGGAAAGACGAGATGGTCTACACAATTATCTATGGAAGGGACACAATTATTACAGAAAATAGTATCCATGGATACCGTTTCCACGGCAACGTTTTTTTTTTCAAACAAGAAATGAAACACAGTATACTCACATGATTCAATACAAACGTATATATTAAAGGGGTAGTACAGTTTTGGTAAGGCTAAACTTTAGTAACCAAACCTTGACAGTAACATTATAAACTAACAGTCATAACTCCACCATGCTCGAAAGGTATACCAAATTACAAATGACTAAGTAAAAAGCCAGTTATCATTTAAAAAGAGCCATTAAAACACAAGAGGGTGCTTTCTAAAAAGGCATTGGTTTCAACCATTTTCATACAAAATTATGCATGTGATGTTTTATTGAAATAATGATTTTAATAGAGAGATCATCAACAACTATTTAAAAAACGCTTTTGAAAGTTTTTGAAAAAGTGATGGCACTTTTTTAATTTTTTGAAAAAATCATCTTATTATTTGGGCCCCAAATAATTATAAGATCAGATATATTTATTGATATTTCAGCCGTTTCTGTGTCGATTTTGACCAAATAAAGTTTATTCTGCCATTAAAATTGCATGTTCTCTCAAATTCTAAACTCAGTTTGTCATTACCTCACAACAAAATTGTGATGTGCAGCGCCCTCTCTACCAAAACTGAACTACCCCTTTAAAACAATATTAACATCATTGTTGTTTTCTTAATATGCAGAACCATTGAACATATTATGGCTTACGAGAAATGGTATGCAGCTATATACAAAGTTGACTGTGACTAAGCCATTGATAGCGTGCATGCTGTGCGAGAAACCGTTTGGCAAAACTTATTAGAGTGGATTGGGGGGAAACGGAGACTGATATGAGTTTAAGGGAGTGACAGGAATTACCCCTTTAACACCAGGGTCTCGTAATTGCAGAAAGAGATACAATCAATTGTAAGTTACAATTGATTGTAAGTCAGAAAATGTGCGTGTTTGAACCAATCAGATTCGCGCATTTAGAACACATGATCTGACATACAATTAATTGTAACTTACACTCGATTGTATCTCTCTCTGCAACGGGGCCCATGGCTATTTTCTTATGCAGGACCATTGAACAAATAGTAAAACAGATATAACTGGCATCGGTATCTGATTACTAAAAGATTGGGCAATCATTATATTTGCAGATGAAGTCACCAAGAAACTATTATAAGTACAGAAGAAAAACTACACCATAGTGTGGACAAACCGAATCAAACAGTGACAAACATCATGAATATTGCAAGATTGCAAGATTTATCGCCAAATCAAAATAACAGTCGATAAGGAACGTTTGAGACCAGAAGGTTAAAGGGATAGTTGAGTTCTGGTAGAGAGAGTACAGTTTTAATCAAACTGAATTTTAGTAACCAAAACCTGCACAAACTAATAGTTATAACTCCACCATGCACAAAAGGAATAACAAAATTACAAACGACAAGTAAAAATCCTGTTATCATTAAAAAAGAGCGTTTAAACTAAAGAGGGCGCTTTCAAAAAATGCATTTGTTTAAACCATTTTAAATAACAAATATTGTGCATGTGATGTTTTGTTGAAATAGTGATGAGATAGAGAGATAATCAACAACTATCTAAAAACCTCTTTTGAAAAATTTTGAAAAGAGGAAGCATTTTAAAACGAATTTTAACGGCTGGTTCAAAATTATCGAATACTTGTGGGGCCCCACATTTATTACAAATGGCTATGTTTATGGATATTTCAGCCTTTTCTGAACCGATTTTGATCAAATAAAGTTTATTCTGCCATTAAAATTGTACGCTCTTTCAAATTTGACACTCAGTTTTTCATTATCTCACAAAAAAAATATGTTGTGTAGCGCCCTCTCTACCAAAACTCAACTATCCCTTTAACTGCGTTAAAGAAGATCAGGAAAGTCGATCCACACACCATATAGATGCGCAGGAACACATCAGAAAACAAAAAATGCTTTACTATTGAAAAGAATAGATAATGCCGTATACTAACGTTTTATTTTGATACGTGACATATTTTCAAGATAATTATGTGATATAGGCAGGAATCGGGAAACAAATAAGACATTTTCAGGGTGGTAGGTTTATGGACACACAGGAAGCCCACAAAAGTAAACCGTATACATCTCATTATAAACATGATAAAACGGACATTATAGTTATGCAATAATAACAGCAATGTTTTTTTTATTCCGTTAGGAAAACGTGTCAATAGACCGCTTCTGTAATGTATGCAAATAATATGCGTATGACGTAAGACTCTCCGTTGGCAAGCTTAACAATAGTAACTAGGTCCGGCAAGCTTAGTTTGCCGGAGCTTGCCGGACATAGTTACACGGGGGAGTCTGACGTCCTATACGCATAATATTTGCATACATTACAGAAGCGGTCTATTAGCGATGGATCCCCATGCAGGTTGGGAAAAGCAGATATTAAAAAAATACAGTTTTGTTTTCGGGTGGCAGGTATGGGTATAGCTATGGTATACACAAATCACAGTATCGCACACAAAAACAAGCCCATGTTATTCACATGCAAGAAAATCAATAATAATTCTGCAAAATAGACAAAATATTTATTCCATTGACATGATTAAGAACGCAATAACGTGATGGAAACTTATGAGAAGGGGGAGGGGGCAGGATACCCTTCTTATGAGAAGGGGGAGGGGGAGGGGGCAGGATACCCTTCTTATGAGAAGGGGGAGGGGGAGGGGGCAGGATACCCTTCTTATGAGAAGGGGGAGGGGGAGGGGGCAGGATACCCTTCTTATGAGAAGGGGGAGGGGGAGGGGACAGGATACCCTTCTTATGAGAAGGGGGAGGGGGAGGGGGCAGGATACCCTTCTTATGAGAAGGGGGAGGGGGAGGGGGCAGGATACCCTTCTTATGAGAAGGGGGAGGGGGAGGGGACAGGATACCCTTCTTATGAGAAGGGGGAGCGGGAGGGGACAGGATACCCTTCTTATGAGAAGGGGGAGGGGGAGGGGACAGGATACCCTTCTTATGAGAAGGGGGAGCGGGAGGGGACAGGATACCCTTCTTATGAGAAGGGGGAGGGGAATGTGCAGGATACCCTTCTTATGAGAAGGGGGAGGGGGAGGGGGCAGGATACCCTTCTTATGAGAAGGGGGAGGGGGCAGGATACCCTTCTTATGAGAAGGGGGAGGGGGAGGGGGCAGGATACCCTTCTTATGAGAAGGGGGAGGGGGAGGGGGCAGGATACCCTTCTTATGAGAAGGGGGAGGGGAATGTGCAGGATACCCTTCTTATGAGAAGGGGGAGGGGGAGGGGGCAGGATACCCTTCTTATGAGAAAGGGGAGGGGGCAGGATACCCTTCTTATGAGAAGGGGGAGGGGGAGGGGGCAGGATACCCTTTTTTGTGAGTTTGTGTATAAAAGAAAGTGGTGTAAGGAAACGGGAAAGATATTGGTGTGCGTAAATATTTCTAAAGTCCGTTTATATATACTCCGCAAAAAAAGAAACTGGACACTTGTATGAGACCAAATATTTCGTATTCATTAACGATAAAATATATGATATTGTATATCAAATTAAAGATAAAATTACCCTCTTCAATATTCGCATGAAATCCAGATGAAATCATTCATGCATGACTTGTCACGGTCAATTAACCACACCAAGGTCTGTTTTCAAAAATAGCAAAAATGGGACATTCACTCGACCATATAAATGTTGATAAGCATAATGTAAAACGCTATATTCATGAGATGGCATAATTTTTCATTACAAATGTGATCTTTTCTATCTTCATCTCAATAAAAAGTATAAATGAAGACAAATTGTGAACGTTATAGGTGTTATTTTCATCCAAAAGTAACAAAATGGCGAATTCCATGGCAAAGCTTTATTAGTCAAAACCACAGTTTGTGCCCTTATTTTAGCATGAAAATGGTATAAATTCTTCCCAAGAATTATACCGTAGTCCAAAGATCTTCAAAAGCTGAAGTCACCCTTGGTCAAACAGTTGGGCAGTCTTTAACATTACATTTCTCTAGGTAAATATGGTTAAAATTGCAGGGGACACATGAAATAGACAAGCTTCATGCCTGTAATACAGACCAGTATGATAATGCTCTCATAACCTGGCCCTGTTTTATTAACAAATTTGTATTTCCAGAGTTTGTTCATAACAATAAAGTTGAATAATGTCATAATTTACTTGCCCCGCTCATCTTGTTTTAAGTGAAGCGCTTACTATCACTTCAGTCGAATGGTGTGGTCCTCCATTGTTTTGCTATTTTTGAAAACAGACCTTGCTAGTGTTAATTGACCATGGCATTTCATGCATGAACGATTACACCTTTAAGTTATACCCTGCATGTAGAAGACTAAATTCCCTTTAATTTGATATATGATCGTGTACACTTTATCGTACATTAATATGAAATATTTCAACTTATACAAGACTGTCCAGTTTCTTTTTTTGCGGAGTATATAATTAAGTGGTGTTATAAACAAATATAACTCAACATCTAACTCGTGCGAATGGGGTTTCACATTAAGCCGGAGTTTGTGTTTTATGTAAGATGAGACTACCCACGTAGAATTAGGTTGAAAGAGGATTGTAAGAAGATTAACATGAGGGTAAATGAAGAATGAAATTAATAAAGACAATTAACCATTCTCAGATCATGCATATTATGCCTTAACACACTGGCTCCCGAAAGGGGTGCACCATGAATTAAAGGGATCTGGTGACTTTGTTGATGTGTGGAAGAAAAAAAACGTTTTCTGTGATCTGATATGTCGAGTAATGTGTAAAAATCGAGTGATGTGTAAAAATTTTATGTCAAATGGCCGAGTAATGAGCGAAAATGCAAAGTGATGTTTGCTAACTCATTACATTAGCTTTGTACCCAGTTGAAAGTCTCCTAGGGAGACTTTCAAATTCAAACAATTCACACCTTTATAACGAAAGAGAAATTCGAAAACCGAAACCTGTTCCATGCTTTATGTTGGTTATACAAATACAAAGAGGTATGCGAGAACCGCTAGATTTCTATTCAAATTTTGTTTATTTTGACAATGTTACTAGATCCCTTTAACTCTCTGGGATTTTGAACACTGAAGGGGAAACAAGTGAAGTGCATGTGCTGGTTCTTTAGTTATATTTCCACACCATACGAAACAAAAATGAATCTTTACCGCTTCTACGAGGATCAACTTCAGACAAGTCTGCGGATGGAATATAATGCCAGCATTGAAACTCAAAATCAAATTAAGTTTTATTGACAATACAGTAGCCTACATAAATGAATGTATATATTTTTAAATATAAAACGTTCAATATGAGAATAAAGGTAAAAAACATACAATGTAAAAAAACAACACCAATTATCAAAACATATGCATACAGAATTGTCCTTATAAGTATTATGTAATACTATTGAGTAAAAGTTATTACACAACATCCATCCATGTTAAATATTTATTCCGTTTAGTTATTGTACGATATTATGTGAACTATAATACAAACCTCCCACATGCACCTGATAATGTGATACAGGGCAGTTTACAAGCGTTACAAGCGACCTCTGCAATTTTTTGTTTCATTTTGATACACACAACTTCATGTGATTTATTAAAAATATATTGGCTCGAACTCACAAAATCAATACTGTATATATTGAGAAGGAGGGAATATAGAGAGAGTGGGTGGAGGGAGGGGGAAGGCTGGAGGGAGGGAGGGAGGGAGGGAGGGAGGGAGAGAGCTAGGAGGGTGGCAGGGGGCGGGAGGGAGGGGGAGGGATGGGGTGATTACTGAAGGGTAGGGAGGGAGGGAGGGAGAGATAATAGTGGACAGATAGGGGAATGGAGAGGTTATCTCTCAAGTCTAGATAATGCATGTATTATTTACTTTGTTTGTATATTCACATGCATTTGTGTTAATGTGTTCGTTTTATTTGTTTCTCACCGTGGTTCAGACACTGGTGGAAGAGTTCCGCGTTCCCAAACTTCACCGCTTCATATAGAGGAATTAGACCGCTAGCATTGGTTGCCATCAACATCTAGATGGATAAATAAATGGATAAACACAAGTTACAAAATGTACGTACAGTTATATTTGTTTAATCTTAATAAGACTACTATATCATTCGTTGTCATCAACATCTAGATGAATACATACATTGATAAACAAAAGATACGCAATTTACGAATAGGTATGTCGTTTGCATAAGGGCGATAGGCAATCGTTTACAGTTTACATCAACCATGTCAACCATGTCAAGAAACATGCATTTAAAAAGGTCCGAAATTGGGATATACAGTTAACAGGTTAAGTTGTCATGTTTAATCGTGGAGCCGGTAGATAGTAAATGCTTTTCGAAAAGGACTCAACATGGTATCATTATGTAATACATACATACAATATTTGTTTTATTTTGTTACAAAACATAATGCAAATCAATACCCCAATCAGTTAATAAATTATAACCTTTTTGTTTGGCGTATTTTTCATTTCAAAGACTTTATTTTCTGCAATCAAACAAATCGGTTACAACAAAATTGGATAATAATATAGAACATAATGTATGCAAACAATATACAAAATATAGAACAAACCTACTTATACATGAGTAAGAGTAAGTTGTACGTTGAGCCATTGCGTGTATAAAGAATGAGAGCAGAAGGTCGCTGAATAGGTTAGCTGAATTTGACATGTACATATTAATCAAGACACACAATCATATTAATATTCATATGTTTTACCCCCTGTATAATAGAACCGTAAGTATAATATCACAAATATGAAATGTAATATTACATTTAACAGTATATGTTTTCTTATAATGACCATGCTAAACCAAACGTCAACAACAAAAACCCACATAACTCCCATAAATATGACTTCTATGTCGTGTTATTAGTGGCGAGGTGTATTCATCTCCATGCATGATTTACTCAAATGAAATAAATATACAACAAAAATAAATATGCCGCTTTTCAACTTTAGCTTCTGACTTGTTATTCATCTGGTCATAAGCTGAGTAGCTAAAGTAGAACCGAGTCACGCCATTCATCATTCGGTATGAACGTGTGTTATTATGTTTTAGGTCAATGCACAACAATACAAGTACAGAGAGTATCTATTCTATTCCATACCTATTCAGTATCAATGGTATATATTAAAAGGATATACAGTCATGTAGTAACATTTCCAAAATCTACACCAGTTCTCGCATACATTGTTGATTGGTATTACCAATATACGCATGGAACCGGTTTCGGTTTTTTTTATTTCTCTGTACAGTCGTTATAAAGATATTTATGATTGAAATGTGTAAATATGATATTCTTCATTGGAGCGTTTCAACTGTGTACAAAGTTATGGCAATGCGTTGGCAAATATAATTATACCACTTTGCATTTTCGCTCAATACTCGGTTATAATTATATAATCCATTTAATACGGAATTTTCACACATTGCTCAGTGGTCATATCGGATCTCAGGAATGTCAAACAAATTACTAGATTCCTTTAAACAATTTGCCCTCGCCTATGTATGACCCATGCCCCAATTGAGGAAATTGTTGTGATACTGTGACACACTTCTGATAGACAATGATAGAAGGATAATTATCGTAAATATATTATTTTCGGATATATATGGATATGGCTATGGATATCTATAGGCGCCCTTGTGATTATGCCTTTGTTATTCGTATAATATTTTCTTTCAAAGAAACTGGCAATAACAAATTGCCACTATTGTAAAGTTCTGAACTTAACTGCACTGCAATTTCGAGGATAGGTAAGGTCATGATAAGAAATAATTTAATTCTGAAACAAATTTATGGCAAGTTGTAATATACAAAACATACAAAAGTATACACAAATAAAGAATAATCAAGAACAACTATTTTATATTTGTTCAGCCTTGATTATTTAGTAGGTCAGAATAAAGGAGTATAAATAGTTATCTTGGTTGATTTGTAGTTTGCTTGCTTTTTTCTGTTCTTATGTCGATTAATCTGTTTGTTTTTTTGTTTTTTTATTTAGTTTAACCATGGACCCTACTAGGGTCCATGGTTCAACCTTTTATCATGTATTTAATGCGTTATTTTTTATTTTTGAATATATGTTCGCTATGATTCCAATGAAAGGATATGTCGAATCAAAACTATACGATTTTTAGCATGTCTTTAATTTTTTCCAAACCCCAACGACCATTGTTTTATCTACCCAAGCCATTGTTGTTTTTCTTTCTTAAAGGGACTTAGTAACATTGTCCAAATCCTTAAAATTCAATTGGAATTGTAGCGGTTCCCTCGTACCTTGTTGTATATTCGTATTAACAATAACATCATTAGATAGGTTTCGGTTTTTCAGATCTCCCTTTCGTTAAAAAGATATTTACGATTGAAGTGTTCAGATGTTAAATTATCCACTGGACCGTCAAAACCATGTACAAAGTGAGTGCAATGAGTTAGTGAATATCACTTTGAATTTTTGCTCATTACTCGGCCATATAACGTCCATTTAACTTGAAATGTTCACACAACACCCAGTGCCGACATAAATAACAACAATATACATTGTATCAACCACTCATCACTTTTTGCACATGTCAACAAAGTTACTAGATCCCTTTAACAGTTATGAAATGCTCTATTATATGAATGAGCTATATATTATTAGTATTATTATAATTATTAAACATGCATTTGTGTTCTTTTAGATCTTACCCTACTGATTTGCTGCTTGCAGTCAGCCACCTCCAGCAGTGTGGTGACGATCATGCTGTGCGAGTGACGGACTGCAATGTGAAGGGGCGTATCCCCATTTACATCGGAGATGAGGGGGTCCGCCCCCTTATTGATCAGCATGAGGGCTCCGTCCGTGTTCCCGGACTGACACGCCTGGCATAGCGCCGTTGTCTTCCGTCTGTCTTGAGTCTAATTAAAGCAACGAGCAAAATGATTTAATTAGAAGTTAAACATTAAGGGGGACTATCCTCGATTTAAGGCCCCATCTGAGTTTCCTTACTGGCAAGCCTGGCATATTTATTCCGTCGGTCTTGAGTCTAGGTCAAGTAACGAGCACAATCATGTCACGTATTCTAGCTTAAAATATTTAGGGGTATATCCTCGATTATGATGATAACGAGTGGTATGCCCCCCTATGGATCAGCAGAACTAAGCCATTGTTTGGCATGACAAGGAAAGCCCATTGGACAATTATTGTTAGAATATTATTGAGGAAATGGATTCAAATTATAACTGCAAATTAAAGAAAATAATCCCCAATTACTTCTTGATATTGAAGGGAGAGTCAATTCTTAAAATTACTTACATCTATGGTGACCCCGGGAGCCGAGAGTAGCGTGATGAACGCTTCCATGTTGCCCTGACTGGCGGCGTAGTGTAGTGGTGTCATCCCGTTCACATCCGTCGCATTCACATCGGCCTTTTCCTCCAGTAGAACGGAGACTCCGTTTGCATGCGTTTTGCCGTCATGTTCCTATACAATAAAGGAAATAGAAACAGAATGCTAACTTAAGGTGTTTAAGATAAATCCACGACATCTGCGAAGCAGTTAAGGTGGCTAGACACTCTACTTCATTGTGTGTGTTTTATTCTTCAAGTATTTAAGTTGTAATTGAAGAACGTGTCGTTGTATTTTGGTTCGGGCCTTCGTCTTTCAATACGAGGGTCGTAGGTTCGATTCCCAACTGCGGCATGTGTGTCCTTCAGCGATCCACAATTGCCGCTCTAAAACCAGGGTCCCGTTGCAGAAAGAGATACAATCGATTGTAAGTTACGATTGATTGTATAAAGTCAGCAACTTTGCGAGTTTCAACCAATCAGATTCGCGCATCCAGAACACATGATCTGACTTACAATTAATGTAACTTACAATCGATTATATCTCTTTCTGCAACGGGGCCCAGGTGTAGTAAGTGAGTACCTGGCAGGAATGTATTCCTTGATATGCTTGGCTGATGCGCCTGCTTGCAGGCAGCTCGGCTACAGCGAGAGTAATGAATGATGTACTGTACAGTATAATGAGCCTCGAATTCATTTTTTAGATTGATGGCGCACTACATGTATAACTGTTTGTTGGGTAATTTGTGTGACATTAAATAAAGAAAGAAGTGCACTTTATATTCCCAATAAAATGGAATGCCACTATAATATTGGTAGGCCTAGGATCTACCGATGCTAATAATTCAATCGGCCAGCAAATTGTATTACCAGATTACTGAGTTATAACAAAACTACGTGATATCAAACATACAGTTTTATGTGATCTTACTGCTTACATTGTCTGGATTTTTGTTCTTGGATTTAGTGACGACAGCGAAATGAAGAGGGCGCTTTCCACCTTCACCCGCATCATTAACATCTGTTAACAATAAAGGAAAGAAAACAAACAACAGTTCAATATAAGATAAACTATGTCCCCAACTCTTTATTTCATTTAGTGTGTAAAGGGATATAGTAACTTAGATGACATGTGCTTTTAAAAACTGACGAAAAGTTAGTAAATATGTATGTTTGTGATCTGATATATCCACTGAGTGATTTGTGAACATTTCACGGTAAATTAATGTCATATGACCGAGTAATGAGCGAAAATGTAAAGTGTCATTTGCTAACTGACTGCACTTAATTTGTATACACTTGAAAGTCTCCACCAGAGCCATTCAAATCCGAATACTTCAGGCACAAATATGTTTATAACAAAAGAGGAATTGGAAAAACCGAAACCTGCTCACTGTTTCTATAAGTAATCGTTACAATAAGGTACATGCATGTGAGAACTTCGAGTTCTGAGTACATTTTGTGGATGTGTGCAATGTTACTAGATCCCTTTAAAGGGATCTAGTAACTCTGTTGATATGTGCAAAAAGTGATAAATGGTTGGTTTCAAGTCAAATGGACGTTATATGGCCGAGTAATGAGCAAAAATGCAAAGTAATATTCACAAACTAGGTTGGATTCGAAATGAGTCGTCCGCAGCCAGTCATCATAATCCTAAATAAATTATTAAAGGACAATGAAATCCAGACAAATTGTTGTCTGCACTATAAGACACTAGATAGGATGAATAGTCCCCATATGGAAAAGTAGTCCCATTTGCTCCCTGCACGCGCGGCCGGGATGCGGGAGCGCGCGCGCATATTACACAACGTGTCAAACTTTCCTCTTCACGAGCTCCTAACACGCTAGTATGAACATAAAATACTACCAATTCCAAACCAGAATGAATTGAGAGCTGGGTCACTCGGCATTCGATTCTTTATATTGTTTTTTATAACATATTACAATTTGGAAGAGAATCAATATTGCATCTCGTCGGACCAGCTCTTGAAAATGACTCTTGAGCTTCATTTTTCCCCGCCTTTTTGTATCTTATACACGCAAATTGTACAGTAATGTAGGTTACGCGCAGCGAGGGTCAACTTTGAACGGTTGTAACTCGTCGGCCGAATGTTCTTACGATCTGGGTCTCTCGGCATTCGATGTTAAAAACATAAATTTATAACATATGTAAAACTCATGCTGATTGGTTACTGAACGTCGTCGGATATAAAGATTTACTAAAGAGCCTTTTATTTTTAAACCAATTGCCTCTATGGACATAGCGCCTCATTAGCATATCGGACGATTACGTCATATGACTGCTACATTCATTGGTGGGTGAATGTACGTACAGTATTTTGTACGTACATATTTTTTAAACATATTTTTTGTGCGCTTAACATTATGGAGATCAAATATGTTTAAAATCATGTAACGTTAGTATTTTTTATTTCATTATAATCGAGAACAAAACTGCTGATCTAGAGCGATTTCCGCTCGAAAGATATTGCAATCTACCTATTTCCGTTAATGGACAAGTCCAAACTTTTAGACCGCGTATGCTCATGAATAATTCATGAAGCTTGAACTTGAGCGCGCTGTGCGCGCGTTAGCGCAGAAAATTGATTTAATGGGAATTTCAGTACAAAACTTTTCCATATGGAATATTTGAGCACAATCGGTCAGGAAATAAGAAAACTATGGCTCTTTGAAAAGAGCCATTTATTTCTTCGAGTGACTCAAATTGGCAACGCACTCTGGCAAAGTTGTGGACTACTCCCCGTACATTTTGTACACAAAATTTCAATTTTGTTCAATTTTCTCAAAATGTATGTTTATCCTTCGTTTGAGTTCAACATGAGTTTTGTAGAATGCATTTATACATAACATATCATGAGTTGGGGGAATGGAAAAGTGTGACTATGAAGAAAACTGTAAAAATGGAAACATTTGTGTACAAAACATATAGTAGTCCACACACTTCCATCAGAGTGCGCTGCCAATTTGAGTTCCCCATATGAATAAATGGACATCTTCAAAGAGCCATAGTTTTCTTGTTTCTTGACCGATTATGCTCTAACTTTCAGAGATTATGCCTCTTAATCTCTCCTAAAGTTTATGAAAGCAACGTTGTGCTTGGGTTTCATTCGTGTGGAAAATGTGATGGGCACACAATGCAATGCAATAACTGTCCATTATAGATAAACTGTGATAAGTAGGAAAAATTATACCATCACAGGTCAAACATCAAATATCAAAGTAACATAGTGCATCTCTTGCGCGCAAGTAATAATACATAATGATCAGTTTACCCGCTCCATTATTGATGAGTATCTTCATCATCTCAGTGTTGTCGCTGAGGGCGGCATAATGGAGGGCGCTATTGCGTTTCCCATCATGCTCCTTGAGGATGAGTGCTAGTCCTTCCGTGCCGAGTTTCTTGGAAAGTTTGTTCAACTTTTCTACATCTCCAGTTTTGACCGCTGCGATCACTTTATCCACGTATTGAGAGCTGTAGTGAGGCAGATTCTAAAAGAACAAAGACATAAAATATGTTCAGTTATCATCAATCAATTATTTTCACTATATAGTTGCATTACGGTATCTCTTCTTTTTTCTTCTTCTTATCAATTTGCCTCCTTTAATCCTGAAGATTCTTGCAGAATTGGAACTAATTATCAATAAATGTTTACATTTATAAACATATGAGATATATGCTAATCAATTTCCTTTTGAAGAAAATGGTACATTTAATTAATGGAAACAAAATTAACATTGTCTTGAGTGTATCATGTTTGTATTTGTTCCTAAATAATGTATATGAGTCTGAGAGCTTGAAATAATATTGTTGACATGTATACAAAGTTATGAATGGATGATACAATGTGTATTGTTGTGAACTGATATGTCCACTGAGTTGTATGTGCCCATTTCACGTTAAATGGATATTATAATGGTAAAGTAATGAGCGAAAATGTACTGAGTGATATTCGCTAACTCATTGCACTGACGTTGTACACAGTTCTAACTTTCCAGTGGATAATTACAAATTCGAACATCGTAAATATTTTTTTAACGAACAAGAAATTCGAAAAACCCAAACCTGTTCCTTCTATTAGTTATACAAACCCAACAAGGTATGAATGAACCACTAGAGTTCTAAGTAAGATTGGACTAAGTAAGATGTGGACAATGATACTAGATCCCTAAGTGGAATATAGCATCAGTATTATTTCAAAGTTGATAACAAATGTGAATACATCTTGACATAGTGTTAGAGAGTGTAAGAAGAGCTTTTATGCACGCAAAATGTATAAACAAAGTACGAGCTAGATCGAGTGTGAAATATGATTTCTATTTTTTGTTTTTTCTTGAGCTAAGTTTGTAATAAAAGTGCCGTGGTTGTAGATCCGTGTTAAGATTCACTGGCCCCATTAGGGCAGAGTTAATATTTCATGTATAAAATCAACGTCAACAATCTTACTCTGTTTTGGGCTAATAATACAGTTATTGTTAAATCATTACTCGTCGTGTTTATCATTTCGTATCATCACACAAGTTATTGCCAATTACTGGCAATTCTGAGCGCTACGTCGTTGGCCTCTGCCAGATCTTCAATTGTGCGCATTCCATGTACCAGATCACAACTAAGTAGGTGGTCCATGCTTGCTATGTGTTATATATATGACACCAAATATGAACAAAATAGGTGTTTAATTTTGGCACTTGTGGAAATGTAGACATTCACAGTGTCTACTTTGATAATGTTCGATTACATCATTCAACGATATTTGGAAATATTACATCTTACAACAAATATTTCTTGTATATTAGATTTTTAAAATATATCATTATGTTGAGGTATAAATACGAAAATGTGGTTCACACGATAGCCGGTTGCATCCATACTCTTTCTCCTCAAGTGAGTGCCATGGCACATCAGAATTAGTGTACCAAATCCAAATATGTTGATTTTTTTCTCAGTGAAATAACTATTCGCCCACGCCTTTACATTGGGCTCTTCCATGCATGAGCATGATCTCTATAATATGAAGAGTTTAATTCCAAAAGGCGCTATATCCCCCTTTTCAACTTTAAGAAAAAAACAGGTTTCTTTGTCCGTCCAACCAAGGAGTTATGAACTCCTTGGTCCAACTTTGTACACACGCCTGGATGCCTGAGGGAATATGACAATTAAACGTTTCATATTTTGATTTTTATTGTGTAATTTGTCCTTAAATGTGGATTTCCTGATAGCTATGTAGCTTATTAATGTACGGATATCGTTAACTCAATTATTATGGGAAGTGGATTAAGCACCTTTTGGAACTAAGCTCTTTATATTATAATACCGTGCTATTTCGCTGACCTCCGGGAAGCCTTCACGGAGTATAACTAACAATGGAAATGGGTGGGTATGCGGTATGCGAACGCAGAAACAAAATTAGACAAGGTAGTCAGGTACATAATATGATGCATGTATTGAACTGCAAGTAGCCTACTAAACAATTAATACTATTCAATACACACAATCTATATCTTTACGAACATTGTTACGAAATTCGTTGGTATAATTTTGATTATACGATATAAAGACAATTAAGTGTCTGAACAGGAATCACATTTATTTGCTGATAGGTGTTCAGATAAGCAATACACTTATATTCGTATACATTCTTCGATAACATCTGGAGAAAAAAATATATTACATGACTTCAAGCCCTGAAATCACATTACCTCTGTTATTATGTACATAGGGCAGTCGTGCTATTTCTTTATACATGTATATCAATCATTGTACCGTCAAAATAATGATGGACGCGATCAAATGAAATTGAATGGAAAATGACTTGAGGACTAACCCCTTCGGTATAATTATTACGTTTACTTTAAACAGTGGACGTACTGGCTGGGTACTATTGACATGGTGTGAGGCGCCTCCAGCATGACCAGTGGCACAGCTTGGTTGGACTGGTTGTCATAATGGTGGTGGGAGGGGGGAGGGGGGGGGGGGCGCTAATTATTGGGGGGGGGGGCATACTCTATGTATTTCGTTGTTATTCTGTTGGTCTCCCCCTCTCGTATAGCCTCCACTGGGCGCCAACGTTCGCATGGTTTACGATACATGTTCCTGAATGCACGAGAATTAGTTTGTCTTTGAAATGACAAGAAATAGACGATAAATATTATTTATCCAACACTGCAGGCTCATATCATGATGGAGAAAACATGAACCGTTCATATAATTAGCACTCCACAATGGGGAAACGTAATGCCCTTTCTAAATTCATCATGATCTATCATGAATCGTGTCATTGCATTCATTCATGTACGTCAATCAACTTACGTTTTGTTGATGGGAATACGGAAAGAAACTTGCCTCAGGTATGCTATTCAATAGTACTCATCAATGTTTTTTTTTGTGATTTCAAGTCACAGCTTTTGCTGTTATGATTTATGACACGCATTGTATTGTATAGCATGATTTTGTTCAATAAAAGTCGGTATTATCCATCAGCAAACAACAGACCGTGGATGATGTAACTAATGGTATTTAAGCAAACTTTATTATTATAAGTTGTGATACTTGGAAATGAGTAGGCTACACGTTGCTTTCATAGTTGTTAATCCTATTGAAAATTATGAAAAGAATTGTGATGATCAAATTTGAGTGGGAGTGTAGCCTACTATATACAGTATAATACTTTGACTCGCTGAATAATTTGCCTTTAATTGTGATATTCCAACCGTTTCCAAACCATTTCTTCTTTTACAAAGTAAACTTTATTCCTAATCGTCTGAACCATTTTCTATCCATGTATTGCAATCGATTCCCAAGCACATTATAATACATCGCAACAAAACCATTGATCAACAACCAACGGTAACATGTGTCAACAGAAATGTACAATTTTGTCTCGTGACCTTGGTCATTTGGTTGGGTTCTATTCACTGTGTGGGTGTTTGACGATTAATACTCAGGTCTTATTGTCATACTTTTGTTTGTTTATGAGGTTTATGCAAGTGCATTTGAGACAGACATTTACATTTGGTGTTATTATGAGTAAATTCCTGGGCCATACAGACCTATATAATTATACCCGTAACCTTTGACCTAGCTGTGGCAACGTGTACTAGATACAAGTATGAATTTCATGAAATTTTGGATAGTGACGATTTTAAAAGGAGCACGACTATTGATGTCCATTCATGCTTCAAGAGACTTATTGAATATGTGTTGACATAATGTAAAAACTGACAAATGGTTGATCAAATATGTATTTTGTGTGGTTTACATGTCCACTGAATGATGTGTGAGAATTGCATGTAAAATGAATATCATTATGGCTGAGTTATGAGCCAAATGATATTTGCTCCCCGGGATTTCGTTCAAATTAAGTCATACATATTTCAAAACAAGATACAATTCGAAAAAAGGCAAAGCTGGTTTGATACTTATATAACTAAAAGTGAAAAACAAAAAGGATGCGAGTGAGTTTGGTCGATAAAGAAAAAGTTACCGTAAAATCCCTTTAATTCTTTAACAAATTTTATAAATTGCATTTGGTCTTCGTGAATTTGTGACGGAGGAAAAGGCATGCATCCAACTGTATTACCATATTATAACCTTGTTTTGTTATACTCGTTGAACTGTTAAACTAGTGAAAATGAATGTTATACCACAATCAGAATGGGCATAATTTTTCATATTCGGGCAAACTCATGTTATATTCGGGCAAAACCGTGTCACTTTGGCCAAAATCATATCATGTTCTTACTTCATATTATACGTCATATACTTTTCTGTCTGCATGGTCAGATAAGCGTTGAAATAATGATTGAATGACATATGGGTCTTGTTGCAGACAGGGATGCAGTCGATTGTAAAGTTGCAATTAATTGTTAGATCTCGTGACTAAATGCGCAAATCTGATTGGTTCGAATGCAAATATCTTCTGACTTCTGATCGCAACTTCTTTACAATCGACTGTAACTTTGTTCTGCAATAGCAATGGATACCTGGGGGCGTTAACTAGTATATAACCAGAATATCTGCATTATCTTGCATGACTGCGTGTTCTACATCGTAGTTTTTTAGTGCCATCGTGTCTTTGTATTACCCTCAACCATGTATGCTAATAACATGATTTGGCCTCGCCCATGGGCATCGATCTGCAATTGATACACAACCATGTATGCTAATAACATGATTTTGGCCTCGCCCATGGGCATCGATCTGCAATTGATACCTATTGTTCAGGGGGGTGATATGTTCATTCATACCCGCTGAACAATAGCTATTACGTAAGGATCGATGCCCATAGCCTCGCCTTTAAAACTGTACAATTGGAGAGTTCGGAACTTTTGTAATAGGGTAAATACCATATAATACCCTGAAAGATTGCTGGATTATGTGGATAGAGCCCATTTACTCCCTACTGCAAGCCTAGCCAAACGAATCCGGTTGCAGTGTAATCCTTAGCATGCTTATAATATTGATGAAGAGGCTAATGCCTCTGTCAGTCTGCTACCGTGATATAGGTGCCATTACCTTGGGTTGGGCTACACAGCTAACCATTTCTACCGGCAAACAATTAACGGTTGATCAGATTGATGTAATTGTGTCTAATCCCTTTACGCCCATATTGAATACTGGTAAATCAATAATTTCAACTGACATTCACTCAATCTACATGTACTTGGGTCGCTTTTGTGTCGTAGAAAAGTTCCAGACAAGTGCCAGTGCAAAGTGCACGGCACGAGTTACTTGAATCTTCCTTATGACATCAAAACAGGATATGATAGTTTAATATTCGTTTTATTTCCAATTGATGATGAAAAGAACCAGATAAAACATGTATTTGCATCGTTAATGTACAAAATAACAGATACAATATATAACACGAGTCATATATGAGGAAGAAAGGAAATGATGCGTACATCATTGTGTAATCGGGAATGGGAAAGATATAATGACAGAAAACCGTAAAGACATTTGTATATAAAAAATGAAAGTGGCAGAAGGGCTCAAGTGTTCATACATGGTGACTCCAAACATGTCAGAAGTGCTGGAAAGAATGTGTCCTTTCTTGGAAGAGTGTTCATCCTAAAGAGGGACCCACTCAACCCTCCCAGAGTCTGTATTAAAGGGACTTAGTAACATTTTCAACATCATAAAACTCCAATTGGAATTCTAGCGGTTCCCCCTACCTTGTTGTATTTGTATTTACCGTAATTTAAAATTAAAAAAATCATTTCAAAATATACATATTTATCAATAACAATCATTTACAAAAATGAGGGAATACATAATTGGAAAGTAAGTGATCCATTAAGAAGCAATGCTTGTAAAATTGTGGAACCCTTAAATAATCCTTATCCTAACCCATAACCCTAATCACAACCCTAGCTAACTCTAATACCTAATCCTAAACCATAATCCTCATACCTAATCCCTATAATCAGCATACATAGCCTCCGATTTTAAAAATGTGATCACGTATTTTTAGCCACATATTTGTATTATTTATTCAGTTTATTGACAATATAAAAAACAGCCAAAGGAAAACAAAAAAGGCATGTATGTGTCTATATTTGCTCAGCGATTATATACACCAGGCTCCTGTAAGCAACTCTTGTTTTTATTTGCAGAAATTTGCTTTTTACATGTTTAATGTAAAATATATATATATATTTAGATTCTCTTCACACGTCGACAAATTGAAATGACCATATTTGTTGTTTAATTAATGTTATTACTTTGTGGTTGTGTTTCAAATGACAAATAATGACTATGAATTCTTTCTTGTTTTTTAGAAGTTTGCTTTTTACATGTTTCAAGTAAAATGTATTATTTTTACACGTCAACAAAATAATGACCAAACATTTTGAAAATAAGTGTTATTACTTCGCGGTTTTGTTTCAAATGAAAACTAATGATAAAACGACTTCTCTCCATGTCTCTGCATGTCTGTATTGATGTTGGAGGTGGACAAAATTACAAATTCAATAAATGAAAGAAATCGTGGACGCTTACCATTCCGCTCCTCATGCTATGCGAGTATCGAGAGGAAAGCGTTGCTGTCATTCGACTGACGTTGTCAGGATCGTTACGACCACCATGCCCCCTGGTCGTCGACGTCGTGAAGTCATTCGGCGACAGCAGACTCATCTCGATGTCGTCTTTGCTCCCATTGCCGTGATCGTCGATGTCCGGCGAGAGAAGTACGCGCGGGCTACTCCCGTTCGAAAGCGTTCCCTCTTCAACCGTCGCCATCTTTCTGACAGCGAACGGAACGATCCTACCTTGCTGGACCTACCTTGAATATATGCACTATTATCTCCCCAAAAATCTGGCTATTATTTCCTCGCTTCTCGATTCAATTCTTTCTTTCTCTCTTTTTTCTATGTTTCCCCTTTTGTTGTGGTCGTCTTGTCTTTTATTCTGGTCCGTCAAGCACGGAAGCCACTGTGCCCATCAAATCTGTGTTATTACCTCAAAATATGCACGTTTTTACATACCTCTTTTTTCTTTCTTTTTCTTTCCTATATTCTCTCTATGCCTCCCTCTCTTGCACTCTCATTATCTCTCTCTCTCTCTCTCTCCCTTTCGTTAAAGGGATCTAGTAACTTTGTTGACATTTGCAAACAGTAATGAGTGATTGATACAATGTATATTGTTGTTATCTGATATGTCCACTGGGTGTTGTGTCAAAATTTCAAGTTAAATGGATGTTATATGGCTGAGTAATGGGAAAACATGCAAAGTGATATTCACTAACTCATTGCACTCACTTTGTACATGGTTTTCGCGGTCCAGTGGATAATTTAACATCTGAACACTTCAATCGTAAATATCTTTTTAACGGAAGGGAAATTTGAAAAACCTGTTCCATGCTTTTATTGTTAATACGAATACAACAAGGTATGAGGGAACCGCTAGAATTCTAATTGGATTTTGAGGATTTGGACAATGTTTCTATGTCCCTTTAAAGTGTGGAACTAGACTATTTTGAGTTCTTTCATTTCTTGTATCCAGGATGGTAGGACGCATAACACACTGACGCATGGGAATACGGTGACAAGAGTACAAGCTTGTGCATGGAGTGGTAAACTTTGTTCGGGATAAATCAGGCGGTAAATAACACTGAAAATCTCTTATTTCAATAGCATAAACCCTAAATGTAAGTGCGTGGGTAAAGTTATAAACCCCAGTGAGCAAAAAAATAGTTCAGAGCCGTATATCTACAACAGGGGAAACACCTTTTTTATTCTCTGACTCGTTTCTGCTACAAATGTGAAGTATTATCATAACTCATTTGTGAATGCAAAGAGTTCGAAAAAATTCCTCGAAACTGACCACTTTTGATCAGTAACCATGGTAACTATGTTCGGAAGAACAGCCATTGTGTTTAGATTATTTCAGGGACAAAGCTAGTAATTGATGAGAGGCTAGATCAACACCCTGAAACAATACAAGTTAAAATTATCAAAGTAAAATTAGGCTTCGTCAGGAATCGAACCCAGACCTCTGTATTGCTATACTTAGACCGATGTGGTGATCTTATATCATGTACAGTATGTGATGGCCCTAAAAGGACAGTTGCGAATCACGAATCTCGTCGTGAATATGGCGACCAAGTTTGCGATTCGTCGCGTATTATTTCGTCGCTAATTTGGCGACAAATTATAAGATATTGTTGCATATTTCGTCTTGAATTTCTCGACGGAAAATTCGCGACAAAATCATTATGGAACGAATCGCATACTTGGTCGCCAATATTCACTACGAGATTCGCGATTCGAGATTCGCGATGTCCTTTAAGGGCCACCATACTCTTACCATCGAGCCACAAATACCCTGTTATTATACATTTTAAAGGGACTTAGTAACATTGTCCAAATCCTCAAAACTTACTTGGAACTCTAGTGGTTCTCTCATACATTTTCATACTCATATTAACAAGAAAAGCACGGGACAGTTTTTTTTCTTCAAATTTCCATTTCGTTCAAAAGATATTTACGATTGAAGTGTTCAGATATGAAATTGTCTACGGGATAATTTCATGCCGTGTACAAAGTAAGTACAACGAGTTAGTGAATATCACTTTGCATTTTTGCTCATATCTCAGCCAAAAAACATCAACTTAACGTGATATTTTCACACATTACTTTGTGGACATATCAGATCACTCCAATACACATTTTAATTAATCACTCGTCACTTTTTGCACTTTTCAACAAAGTAACTAGATCCCTTTAATGGCTCTTCGTAAGGATATCCCTGGATGGCACCCAGAAACATATCTTACTATCGGTTGATTATTGGTGAGTGATACTAATATAAATGATTCGACCCTCGTTGTGACTCTAGTATGGTATGACAGTATGCACCTTGTAAGTCTTCCCAAGGCCAAACGTGCACATGACTGTCGACATGCTTATTGCTGCGTTGATAATGTCGGTCAGTCGGTGTCATTATGAATGCTCTATTGCTCCGTCGCGTCGTGTTGCTTTAGGCCTATAACTATGGGCATTATCTATCAAAGCGTGCCCACGACTTGGAATGCATGTCTAAAAGAACCAATGCTCTATGAATTTGTATAGAGCATTGGTTCTTTAATTAAAGGGCATCAAGCGTGGTGATGCTACATAGCGGGTCGCCATTTTGAACTGGGTTAGTTTGCGCGCACCGCATGACACTGAGCTAACGTGCATTACGCACCGTGCGCAACGCGTATGCAAGATGGCGCCGCGCATCTCATTTGACGAATCTGAACTACAGTACCTTTAAAGAACCAATGCTCTATACAAATTCATAGAGCATTGCCATGTCGTGGGCACGCTTTGGTAGAGAACGTTCATGTATAATTAAATATTTATATATGTATGTATGTATGTGTATGTAACTATGCATGGGTGTATGTTTGTATGTATGGGTGTATGGGTGTATGTATGTCTGTATGCATGTTTTTTTGTTTGTTTGTTTGTTTGTTTGTTTGTTTGTTTGCATACAAGATCATAGAGAAAATGACCAGAAAGATATGATATTGATAAATGAAAAAAATGAGCTAAACCAGTGCTCTAACCATTGAACCACAAGGCCCTGGCGAAGCACAATTTTCCTTGCTCATTTTTCAATTATATAATTCTTGAAACGGAATGGTGTCCTCTGCCCAGGCCTGAGCTACGTCTTCGTTCCCACCCTGGGAACCCGTTCCGATTATCAGTGCCAACTCTGTCCCTATTGTCAAATAATTATAAGGAAATACAAAGGTTTAAAGTTCCACCACATCATCATTATTCTCTGTACGTACCATTGTCCTCAATATTTATATTAATTTAAAGGGATAGTTGAGTTTTGGTATAGAGGGCGCTACACAAAATAACTTTTTGTGAGATAATGAAAAAATGAGTGTCAAATTCGAAAGAGCATACAATTTTAATGACAGAATAAACTTTATATGATCAAATCGGTTCAGAAATGGCTGAAATATCCATTAACATAACCATTTGTAATAATTGTGGGGCCCCACAATTATTCGATAATTTTGAACCAGCCGTAAATAATTTTTTTTAATGCTTCCTCTTTTCAAAAATGTACAAAAGAGGTATTTAAATAGTTGTTGATTATCTCTCCATCTAATCACTATTTCAACAAAACATCACATGCACAATATTTTTTTTAAATGGTTAAAACCGATGAGTGTTAAGAGAGCGCCCTCTTGAGTTTTAACAGCTCTTTTTTAATGATAACAGGCTTTTTACTTAGTCATTTGTAATTTTTGTTTATTCATTTCGGGCATGATGGTGGAGTTAAAATTATTAGTTTGTAATGTAATGGTGCAGGTTTTGGTTACTAAAATTCAGTTTGACAAAATCATTATCACAAGGTCAATACCCAAGCAATGTTATACTCTGTCAGACTTAATGGTCCTCGTACATGGAATTAATTATCAAATGAATTTAGAAGTTGCACTCTGCAGTCTGCAGTCCCATACATTTTGTACACAAAATTTCAGTTTTGTTAAATTTTTCTCAAAATGTATGTTTACCCTTCGTTCGAGTTCAACATATGTTTTGTAGAATGTTTTTATACATAACATATCATGAGTTGGAGGAATAGAAAAATGTGACTATGAAGAAAAATGTAAAAATGGGAACATTTGTGTACAAAACATATGGGGAGTTGTCCACACACTTATCAGAGTGCGTTGCCAATTTCAGTTCCCCATAGGAATAAATGGACATCTTCAAAGAGCCGTAGTTTTCTTGTTTCTTACCCGATTATGCTCTAACTT
Organism: Echinarachnius parma; assembly: GCA_037951105.1. Taxonomy (NCBI): domain Eukaryota; kingdom Metazoa; phylum Echinodermata; class Echinoidea; order Clypeasteroida; family Echinarachniidae; genus Echinarachnius; species Echinarachnius parma. Next base: position 170,250 of record JBAMJV010001657.1, on the reverse strand, counting down.
TCAGAGATTATTCTTCTTAATCTCTTCAAGACTATGAAAGCAACATTTTGCTTGGGTTTCATTGCTATTTAAAGCCCAATTGAAGAGACTACTAATCTCTTCCTATTCAAAGTAACTCTTATAAAGATAGCTTTATGTTCTTATGTTCTGTATACCCATGCAATGTGTGCGTCGTGTGTGAGTGTGTGTGTGTGTGTGTGTGTGTGTGTGTGTGTGTGTGTTTATAGTAGTTATAGGTTGTTAATGTACGCTGTATATCAAATGTGTACAATCATATAAATTTATATCTAGAAGGGGGCTACTGCTTACAAGTATATTACTTTTTGTAGCCTCCTATTTCAATATTTCAATATTTATCTGTATTTATCTATATGATTGATTTATACATGACTTGTATATAATGTTATTATTTTATGATTGAAATGAATAAAGACGAACTTGAACTTGAACTTGAACTGTACTCTCTTTACCAGAACTCAACTGTCCCTTTGACGAACTGTTATACTGCCATCTGGCGTTTAGTACATTATAACTATCTGGCGTTAGTACATTTATAAATATCTGGAGCTTTGTACCTTATAACTGTACTTGCCACATTCTGAGCAAAATCGAAACACACAAAACAACGTCATATTATCTGTATATCAGTTTCAGTTTCAGTTTAGTTTATTTCATTTCCAAACAAAATTTAAATACATAGCATTGTACAAAAAATACAAGGTTTACATGTGTGAAATAAATTGAAATAGCTGTACAATGAAAACTACAATCATATAATTATGGTAAATAATATATTTGGAAATGGAGGGATCCACTAAAAAGCAATGCTTGTAGATTGTGGACCCCTCATATCATACATTTTCAAACAATAAAGCTACACGTCTCACGAAATATCATATTGAAGAAAAGAAGTCTTTAATGTTTCACCGTTTTGTTTGTGATTCAGTACAATAATATTCAAAGAAAAGAAAAACAAGAAATAATCCCCATACCATGATTACTACAGGTTCAACATTACGGGAAATGTAAATTAATGCAGAAGTGACATAATAGAAAAGCTCTATACCAATTATAAACCCGACACTTGATCTTTACAGTATATTTAATTATAGCATGTCTGTTCCTTTAAAAAAAGTTCCGAATATACATTTTCGTCAGTCACTAACTTTACCTGTGATTATCTCATAGAAAGTTGATATGATATTTATAAAGAAAAATTCAAATATATACGACAAACCGCTATGAAAAGAAAATGAGCCTCATTCAGAAAGTGTCATATCATGACATGAATGAATGGGAAAAGACATAGATGAACAATATAACAATTATTATAAACATGAAAAACACTTTTTCATATATCTGAATGAGTATTTCAAAAGATAAATACTTGTTAAAACTTTTGTTGACAAAGGTCATGTTTCGGATGAACATTTTGTATTGTTATCATATGTTGAGAATTGTCTTCTTCAAAATATAGCTTTATATTAACTTTCTCCATCTATTTATTAAAATGCATGTAGAGCATATTCGATAATAAATCGTTTGAGGAAGGAATCTGAGATACACCCGGCTGACGTCTTGGAAAGAAATTCTTGAGGTGCCAAAACGGATCGGAACAAACCTGGGCCCCGTCGCAGAAAGAGTTACAATCGATTGTTAACATGATAAAGTTGCAATCAATTGCAAGTCAGATCATATGACTGAATGCGCAAATCTGATTGGTTCAAAAGGGCATATATTCTGACTTGCAATTAATTGCAACTTTACAATCGATTGCAACTCTTTCTGCAACGGGGCCCTTTTCTTTACTACATGCAATCCCTATTGCGATAATGCTGGTCCCACCTTGGTCTTATAGGCAATGGGATAAACAGTGAGAACAACCAAGATGATATTATCAGTGACAATATATATCTAAACGTTTACGCTTACATAAATTATAGGTATCTTTATAATACGATATAATTAAGTTTGAAACTATACAATACAATGCAATAAGGATGTTATTTCCCCTACCGTCATGATAGTACACACTTTAGAACGATCACAGTCACAGGCATGCAGTAAAACGATTATAACATGATTACAAACAAATACAATTACATAATCCATCGTTTATAATGTACTAATTTGTATGATTATCATAATTCAACATTTTGAAAAGTTAAAAAGGACCAATCACAGAGGAAGAATACAGCAATTATTTCAGTGATCAGAGAAAGGCAGTCGATTTTGTAATTATGATGAAAGTTTTTGAAATAATATCCAGTTATCCGTTATGGTAGACCAAAAAATCAGTCTATATTCCGAGGGTTTGGTCCACTGAGACTGTGTCTTGTTTCATTATCATCTTACACTATCTTGTATAGTATGACGTCATAATATTAAAGGACCCCTCCAGAACGAGATGGATTTTCTGTCTACCGTAATGGTACCTCTATGTTTATTATGTTAGCAAGATATAACATTCAAAATTACGTATCACGAGGAAATAGTTTGCCCTAATCCTTACGACCCTTATCATTATGGAAGTAACATACGTTATAACCGTATTATAGGTGGTAAAAAGGAATAACAAGAATGTGATGATTATCCGTCGTCAATTTCAATTTCAATTCGTCTCTAACATGGCATCTTCATAATGATTGTATACAAGTTTAAATTAAAAACTGCGAAGTGACTAACCCTACAACCGTTTATTAGCATTGTTATTGTGAGTTCTCTAAAAAGTGTTCTCACTCACAACGACAAAGATAAGAGGCTTTAAATGGATCCTATAATTATTGTGCTGAAATGTGCCAAAATTGAAAAAGGGTTTATAAAATATATGTATTTCCGTGATCAGATACATGTCTATATACTGAGTGATGTTTGAAAATTCCATAGAAAATTAATATCATTAAGACCGAAAAATTAGCAATAATGCAAAGTGACATTTGCTAACTCATTGCACTAACTTTTCACGCAGTTTAAGTCTCCCATGCAGACTTTTAAATCGGAATATTTTAATAAAAATGTATTTATTATAACGAAAAGAAATTCAGAAACCCGTGCCATGTTTCTATTGGCAATACAAATTCAATAAGGTATGTGAGAACCGCTAAAATTCTGAGTAAGTTTTGTGGATTTTGACAACGTTACTAGATCCATTTAACAGCATAACAGCTCGTACGGATGTCTTTATCCTTAAATCATTAGTAGGACCACGGTCAGAAGAAGCACAGTTGATAATAACTAAGCTCCAGACTTGATCCCACCAGAACCGGTGTCGTCGTCTTCATGGATCACGATTCGTCCCTCCGTGGTCGGCGATATCGGTGAATTATCAGCTAGGTAATCGATGAGGATGTCGACGTCCAACCGGCCTGTGGTAGAGAGCGTATAACGAGATAGGGTTTAGAACCGATGATTTAGGCAGGGCAAAATTTTAGACAGCTTCTAAGGCCCGAATTCTTCACATCAGGGGTTTAAATCCCTATAATATAGGTTATTTCAGTCCATATGCTCAATGAAAAGGTAAGATGAAAAGGTACAAATGAAAAGGTTAGATAGTTGGAAAATTTAGTCCGTGGCGTGCGCTTTGTCTATGTTATGTATACTGTGAGACCGTATATGACGCCACTTTAATAATAAGAATATAGATAGCTCCTAATATGATTGATAATCATCTCTAAGCGCTCATTTCCCCGGTTATAGGATACAATGCAAACCAGCACACATTGTGTGCACCATCTCCACTCCCTGGGGAGCATTCCTTCTTAGCGGCTCATGGGCATTGAGAAGATCATTCCCATAAAGGTTTTCACCTCCTACCAGGTCCCCATTTACACCTGGGTAGAGAGCAGCAATTGTGGATACATTTTCTTGCTGAAGGACAAACACGCGGTGGGCACCGTTAGAACTCAGGATATCATGATCGGAAAGCGCGCTATACCAATCTTGCCACACCACATAATTAAGCTGAAGTTAAAGGATTAATGCCGATTTATTCAGTTACACCAAGTAGATTATGAAAATGGTATTGTGTGTGAAGCTACAAATCAAACGCGGGGATCCTTAGTTTGTTTGTTTTTTTATGAAGGGAAATGTGACCCAGTTCTTTCATAATGTGTTAAATAGTTTACACTGACTGCTGCACTTGATTCAAAATGATACCAAGAAATTATTTCTCGAGTAATATAGATTGTGAATCAATGCAAACTTGCTGGCGTTTTTAAATTTGTCCCCAAGCAACAGTCAAGTGCAAGCATTCCTTATTTGTCCCGTTTATTAATTTCTTCAATATACAATATGCATAAATACAAAATCAAGATAATAACAAATTGAGGAATACAAGAAAATATCAAAAATAGCAGCAGGTCTAGAGTGGAACACTAGAATGGTATGAATTTATTGGGGTTATGTTACAAATTGGATCTAATTTGTTTTATTTTATTCATTTTACTATATACTGTAGTATTTCTGTAAAGCGCATAGAGAGTCATTGTGACTATAATGCGCTATATACAAATGTATTATTATTATTATTATTATTATTATTATTATTATTATTATTATTATTATTATTATTGAATTTCTTTATATTTATTTATCTTGTACACACTTACCTCTCTCCCGGCTGATAGTATTCCCCGGTAGGAAGGTATACCCTTCTTTTCCGCCCGCTATGTAACTATTGATTATGACCCTGTAGACCGCCGAGGCATTCACTGCCTCGTAGCCACTGTCCCTTCCGTCGCCGCAGGGGGAGCACTTCAGCTCAGCGATCATAACTCGGTCGCCGTTCGGTCTCGTCAAATTGTACTCGACTCGCATTCCTGCATGGGAACAAATAAAATATATTCGTGAATATCACAAATAACATGCTTCCATTTCGTTCTTTCTTTCTTACGATTATTGTTTGTATACTTTCCCTCTAGTATAAATATCATTTATGATGACTACTATAATCACAATTGCTCAATCATCCTGGCTTCGTGTATATAAGGTCAGAATTAAGAGACTTGGGATTTAGGCGTGGGGTCAACTGTGGATTTGGGAAATAGAAGTTTCAGGTATTATGAGACCAAAATAATCATAATCAGGCTGAATGTCGGCCAACGAAAAACGAGACTTGTTATGTGTTGGTGTAATTATGCTCATTTTTATGTTCATTGTTCAAAATGAATGCATATTTGTCACTCTGCTAAAAGTATATTTCTGCAAAGCATGTGAGTTGGCGATATCAGCCTGACTTTCCCAGAGCCGGTCACTTCTACACATATTTGTCTACAGTGGAACCTCGTTAAAAAGAGCTCTGATATAACAGTTTACATCTTGTGTACACTTTTGTTATTGTATCAGACTGATCCGACAATGTCAGAGCTATCTATAACGAGGTTCCACTGCCGTTTTATAACAAGGTAATTCTGCTGGTCCCAATTATGTATACTAGTTTTTATTTTTTTATCCTAATATATTAAAGAGATACTAGATTTAACATGGTAACTTTCATAGTCACAAGGATCTCGTTTTAAAGAGGGTCCACTGTAATTGGTGTCTCACCAGAAACTTGTAGGAAGGCCGTAGTCAGGGTTGGCGGGTCGAAGTCGATCAGTTGTGTCTCGAACATCTCCAGCAGTGTCGCCCCAGTCAGCTCGAGCAGATCGATCGAGTCTCCATAAGGTATGGTCCGCGTCAGGTCGTTCACACGTATGTCCCCTGAATCGATAGGTATAAATAATATCAGAAATTATGTTAGCATGCTCGCTTACTGTTACTGATAAGTGCATAATTCTTGTCACTTTTGTGTAGTCTTTTTGTTTTGTTTATCCAGGTTAGCCTCATCAGTTCTCTTTGGCTCTGTTCTCCTAGAGGAACCTGCATCTAATATTGTATTATTTATAATTCGGCCTTTGGATACGATGGTATACCTATATCTTAAAATACGAAAATAGTCTTTATCGGTTTGTTGCATATGATCTGTTTCGCTGAAAACTATTATTCTTATATCATAATACACACCTGCTTTGATGGATGAGGCGAAACTCCCAGCCGTTGTCAAGGCAACGTGGACGCCCTCCCACCCCATACCATGGGCCTCCAACATGGCGTCGGCGATTAGGTTGCCCATGTTGCACTCCCCGACGCCGCAGACGGCGTAAGAGCCGTCGAGATAGACGTCCGTGGACCCGACTACGGTGAACGAGACCTCGTCCACGTGTTCCTTCCAACGAGCGACCTCGTCGGCGATGTCGGTGGCTAAATGTTGATCAATAACAAAAGGAATCTTTTATAATCTATATTCTGTTATTATAATGTCAATTTTAGTAACTACAACTTTTGAGTTATAACTAACAGTTATAATTCAATGATGCTTGAATGGTAGAAAATATATAAAAAGTTGCAGGGCGGTTTTCATTTTTTTTTTAACAGCCGTTGACATAAGAGGGCAGCCTCCAGACACAACCAGATTTTTATAAAAAGAAAGTGAAGGTGATATTTGGTTAAATTAATTATTCAATAGAGTGATCATCAAAATAATGTTAAACCCATTTTGGTATATTTTCAAAAATGTGTAGTATTAATAAATATTGTCTTAAATTATTGAGTAAAGGTTGGTCCCCAACATTAATTTCAATCCGATAATATTAGATATTTCAGATGTTTTTTAACCGATTTTCATCAAATAATTTGTATAATGTCTTTGAAACGGTGTGCTTTCTACAAATTTTACACTTAGTTTTTCATTACCTCACTACATTTATCATCAAACTGAAGTTTTTCTCAGTTTGGCTGCGTGCGTGCAGCGCAGAAAAGCTACATGAAAATACAAACCCTCTTCGACTGAAGCATCTAGCAAGATGGGGTTGCCTCCATATGACGTCACAAATCCGTCATCGTCGAAGGAGACCTCGAGATGTCCGAGGTATTTCCCGTAAGCGAAGTCCGTGACGATGAGGACGGAGAGGCTTTCGTTGTATGAAGGATGGATGACCAGGGGGTAGTTTCCTGCTTTCGACTCCTCTTCTGGAGGTTCGCCTAACGTGTATGTTAAAGGGATAGTTGAGTTTTTGTCAACATTTTTGTAACCGAAACCTGCACCATTACAGTACAAACTAATAGTTATAACTCCACCATGCTCGAAATGTATACACAATTACAAACGACTAAGTAAAAACCCTGTTATCTTCAAAAAGAGCCCTTACAACTCAAGAGGGCACTCGCTAAAAACTCATTGGTTCCAACCATTTTCAATACAAAATTGTGCATGTGATGTTTTGTTAAAATAATGATTAAATAGAGATATCATCAACAACTATTTAAAAACCTCTTTTGAATTTTGTTAAAAGAAGTGTATAAGTATTTTCTGTATTTGTTTAAGAGACAAGATATCGCCTGGCGTGGCCAGACGATAAAATAAAATATTTTGAAATACAATTTTACAACTATAAGAGCATTCGAAAGGGAATGATTCTCATTTCACATGTTTTATTCGATGAACTTTATTCAAATGGAAATAAAACCAACCAAGTTAGTGTCAAGGGGCATTTCGTGAAGCACCAATACTCAAGTGTACGTTTAATTTAAATGATAGACTTAATTAAATCATGTCGATGTCACATCATAATTAGCAAGTCATATCATATTATAATCATAATGCATAACAAATAATTCAACGAGTCGGCCTCATCAAATTAAAGAAAAAAATAGAAATCTCGAGCACCACTGTGTAGGGTCTATGAAAAGGTGTGTTATCTACTGCATAATGGTATAAACACTATCATCAATCGATTGTCGCTTTATACCTGTGTACAGAAATACGTGCCAGTTGCCCCCAACGACGATATCGACGCCGCGCACCAATCTTGCAATCTCCTGGTCAATGTCGAAGCTGCAATCACTGAGAGCTATTATCTTATTCACACCGTCATTGACCAGTGCGTCGACCTCCGACTGAATGGCTTCGATCACAGGGAGAAATGCGAGATTTCCTGTTTCGGAAATTACGAAACAAGAATAAGAATACAAATTATATATAGACCAAATTCACAGCATCAACATTTTCGTCCTATATATATAACTTATTAAGTTCACCCCCAAATTGCATACGCCTCTATGTTATGTTCTTTATCATGTTTATTGTTATTGTTTGAGTTCTGACATGGTTTTTTCAGCCCTTCCTCCTCCTACTTTTCCTCTTGAAGCAATCACCCAATTTACCTTTTCCCTCAAGTCCCCTTTTCCCTGTAGCCCATAATTAATGTGCCTAAACATTTTAATACACTAAGCCTTCTGATAAGCCCTCGCGTATGACAGGAACGACTGACAATGGCGACGAGGGGCGGCATAAGTCCTTTGGCGACATAAATCCTTTACCGTCACCATCCGAAAAAACGCAGCATAGAGGTTAGAACCCGGGCCGATTATATAGAAGATTAGTGCGAAGAGCGGAGCCCTGCTCACTAGACCAGGGTTCCGATCCGAAGGAAGTGCAATCGATTGTAAATTTTAAATGAATTGTAAGTCCGATCATGTGACTAAATGCGTAAATTTGATTGGTTCTAGATGCATGTTTTCTAAATTGCAGATAATTTCAGCTTTACAGTCGATTGCATCTCTTACTGCAACGTGGGGGGGGGGGGGGGGGGCAACGGGCCATGAACACCCCCTCTCCTATGCGGTAGGCTATACGCGCTAGTTTTTTTTTTTTCAGTCATGGCTGACATTCAATCGCGAGGCCATGTAAAAAGAATACAAATACAGTCAAACCTGCTAATGCGACCACCTGCTCATAACGACCGCTCTCTGGTCCTCCTCTGAAAAATCATGTGTAAGCGACCTGCGTAATGCGACCACCTGCCTAACGCGACCAGCGACCACCCTATTTGGGTCCCGACGTACATATAAATATGTGTATAGCGACCACAAAATTAGCGCTTGAGCGACCAAGGCATCAATCAACTCGGTCGCCTCTGGTCACTCAAGGCTCCAATCGCTCAAATTCTGAGTAGGTCAAAGCATAAAATAACTTTTATAATGACAATAAACTTCAGACATCTTATAGATTGGCTGGTCACCTAGCTATCACATTTTGATTCAAGTATTTTAGTCTCTAATATACAGATATATGGGATTTAATATTCCAGGCTCATTATTACATCGAGTCTAAGGAATTCGACAGATTTTCGTACATATTTTTCAAACGTAGTTTCAGTACATAACTATAAATGATAATTATATGTGTACAAAAGAGTGAACATTTATTAACCCGTTGAGGACTGGTCCCGAAATATTTCGTTCTTGAGTCTATGGAGAACGCGTGTTATACCAAAATCAATTCGTCCTCAACGGGTTAAAATAATCATAAGTATCATAAAATCGCGTCCATCTACATTGCTATCTGATGTTTGAACAGCCGGTTAGTTTCTCAACATTTGCGCGGAGTACTATTTACTGAGTATTAATACTTTATTACGTGGACGTGGTTTGGCAAAATAGTCTCGTTGGCACTTAACCAATTTAATCAATCAGTCCTAGGACCCGTTGCAGAAAGAGATACAATCGATTGTAAGTTACAAACAGAAAATTTACGCGTTTCAACCAATCAGATTTGCGCATCTAAAACACGTGATCTGACTTAGCATTAATTGCATTTTACAATCGATTGTATCTCTTCCTGCAACGGGGCCCTGAACGGGTTTAAGAGTATTGTACGATTTTAATAGTTAGAAATGTGGTATAGGAGTCTATTTTAAAGAGATCTAGTAACATTGTCCAGATGCACAATCAATTTGTAATGGTGGTGGTTTCCCTCATACCTTGCTGTATTCGTATTAACAATAGAAGCATGGGACAGGTTTCGGTTTTTCGAATTTCCCTTTCGTTAAAAAGATATTTAAGATTGAAGTGTTCAGATGTTAAACTGTCCACTGGACACGTGCGTGTACAGATGCCAATTAATTACACAGGTGCATATAGGCACATTATGCGACCAGAAATTCAAAATGGCCGCCCACCTGTCTAATGAGACCACCTGTCTACACCGACCACTGTTCGCCGGTCCATTGAGCGGTCGCTATAGACAGGTTTGACTGTAACACAAACAAAGAGTCACCTGTTTTCGTGAATTGCGGTGCGCCTGGATTTGTGCAGCCGACCACGCCCACCTGTTCACCCCCGATGGCGATGACGTGCCTGCGCGCATATGACGTCAGCATCCGGGGCTCATTCGTGGCATCGATGTTCGAACTCACGGCGGTGAAGTCCATCAGCCCCAAAGAGGCAACCAGTCCCGAGATTCCGCGGTAAAACTCTCTTTTACCCAAACACTGTGGTGTAAAGTGATATTTACTGCTTCAATCAGTTGCGAAGTATATGTAAGAGTCCTGCGCAACATTTGATACCAAGTTTGAGCGTATATTGCATCTTTGGTTACTGTGTCACACGTCGTTACAACGTGATACATCACATACGGATGTGAAATTCGTATACAGCACATATGTATAAAAGGCAACTAAATTCTTTAAAATGAAAAAATAGGCTATATTTCGATCTTTATAAATGTAATTCGCATTTTAGATAACTATTAAGAGCATTATATATAATGAAACGAAGTATGTAAATTAATAAACAATACAAAACATAAGCAATAAAACAATGAAATACATAAGAATCTGAGTTGTTAATGCTATAATTTGTTTAGATGTGGTTAAATTACTATATCAAATGATACAAAATATATCCACAAAATCACATATTAAGCTTATCCTTTTAATGAGATACACGGAAGGAGGGAAGGGGGTGTTCAAAAGACCAGCCTTTCATCATTGGACTCCAAAAATAATTATAATCAAGGTCTACCCACCCAGATTGGACGAAGTGTGTCTGTAGGCTTACATGACACGTTTGAGGGCGAGTCTCATTCTAGGTCTAAAGGAGATACGTCGTGAAGCTTGCAAATGAGGTATATTAGACATGAACATAGTTGGCTCATGTTAAAGGTTGGCCCCCATAAATGACTCATAGGACCTCCTAGAAATACAACCTAGTTGGACAACTTCGCGGACTAGCTCATGGAAGTCCACAGGAAGCGAAACTTAAAAAGAAAGCATCTACAAAAACCCACTAAATGCAGCCATCTCTACAAAGTTCAAGTGTATGCTCCCTCTATGCTGCATCTCCATTCATCCAGCCCACACCATAAATCTAGTCTGAATCGTGTCATCAGGGATCAAGAGGTTGTAGTCAAGGTCAATGATAACCGAACTGTCAAAGAACAGTGGTTGTTGATGCAATGTGCAGCATATGTCACTGGCCATCTCATAAAGGTGAAGTATTTGAAGCAGTCACTGAATGGCACGCAAATCTGTTGCTGGAAGAATTTCCTTTCGGTACTGATATCATACACTTTTGTAGTTACAGATACAGTTAGGCCAGCCTGAAGTCTGCTGAACAGGAACAGAGGTGTGCCCTATCCAAATGAGCCAAAGTCTATGAAGTCAGTGGGAAATTCGCATGCTCCTGATCCACAGGAGTTTTTCACGATATCAAGCTACCAAAATAAACCTTTTGAGCTTCCCCTGTGAAAGGTGATTATGGACAGCTTGAACCTTAGCTTGGTCAAAGCCATCTGTACATTGGTGGTGGATTCAAAGAATAAATAAAATAGTGTTGTTCTCACAGTGGGGTCTGCTATGGAGGTTCCTGCCCTTGAATCTACACAACAGGCATGACGAGGCTGTTACAAGGGTCTTACTTCACACATTCTACAACAGAGTAGTTAACAGAGTCGACAGAGTAGTTATTCATACCAATGACACTGACGTCACAAGCACGTGCATATTTCCTGGTTCAAGACGTCTCACTGATCTCTCAGAGATGTTGGTGAGGACAGCCCAGAATCAGAACATACCGACATTGCTGGTTAAAAAAACCTGCCGATGCATTAACATATGACATTATCACTCGGACACGAGAACCCACCATGGATGTGTACAGCACCAAAGCAGGCCAGTTTAAGGATTCCGATCTGGGAAAACTGAGAGCTTAACAGTTCTTGAACAACGAGTCAACTCTGAAGCTACTGCCCCCTAAAGAGGACGCTTTTCTCCATTGTCTCAAACGAGCTTCTCATGCCATCATTGATAAGATTGCGCATATTCCCAAGCCAAACATTCTATCATGTACAGAGTTTGGATAGTCCATGAATGATGGAAAAGCAGTTCTAGTTTAAACTGACAGCAAGCCTGGACAAGACAATATCATATGGATGTGTCAAAGGGTGTCAGAATAACTGTTCCTACATGAAGAATGCGGTTCCATGCTTTGGGATTGCTTTAAATGTGTCACTTTTGTGAAAGGACCAGTGACATGCAGCACATATTGCAGCAAGGACCACTGCTGATCTTTCTGTTATCCTAAGGCAAATCAGAAACGTTTAGGTTTGGCACTTTGGTTTCCTCTTGTAAGAACTTCACTAGGCTAGCCTTCCTACCACTTCTCATACGCCGCTTTCCTTGAACAGAGTAGGAGGAATATATCACTAAATTCTTGCTTTTCATATGAAGTCATACATGTCAAGCTGTCTAACACTAGCAAAAATCAGTGTCATGCGCAGAACTTCATTGCTCTTACCTGGATGCCTGGTGCGGCTTTTCTTCTTGAGATTCTTGTTAGGGTGTAGAAGGCGTTGAGTGTCATGAGTCTTGTCTTTTTCTGCTCACTGGAAAAAGACCCTGTTAATGCCTTCAAACCCCCTTCAAACACCCCTTTTCACGTTGGTTAGGTTTTATTTGACCAGAACACTGCACATTTGATATGTCCTGAAGGAATGCGATGTTGCTGTGTACGGTTTGGCTTCCGCTACTGCCATGTCCTCGACTAAGGCTCTTTATCCCTGATGACACGACATAGATCATGATGTGCGCTGGATAAACTGATGAATGAAGGTGCAGCATATATTTCAACTCGGCAGAGATGAGTGGTTCGGTGTAGTGAGTGGTTTGGTGGACGTGTTTTTCTCTTCAGTTTACGCTTGATGTGGACTTCCAGCAGATAGTCCGCAAGCCGCAAGGTTTTGCACCCAAGTTGTGTTCCTAGAAGGTCCTATAAGCCCCTTCTGGGGCCAATCCTTAACAACAGTACCCCCTTCCAAGCTTCATAATGTACCTCCTTTAAGAACTAGAAAGAAACTCTGCTTTGAACTTGTCATGTTAGCCTTCAGTTTCACTTCGTCCATACTGCGTGAGTAGACCTCGATTATAATTATTTTGGAGTCCACTGGTGGTCTTGTGACCCCCTCCTACCCCCCCCCCCACACAAAAATACACACACACACACACACACACACACACACACACACACACACACACACACACACACACACACACACACACACACACACTTTTTTTTTTTTTTTTTTTAAATGATTTTTTATTTCTCCAAATTATTAACATAACATTTACAATTGAATAACATTTTTGAAAATACAAATTTACATCTCAAGTGTACAAATCAAGTGTAATTCACAAAAATTAAACACAATGGAGATTTAACAAAAAAATAAAAAGAAGTAAGACACGCTACTTCTCTCATCCCCCCTTCCCCACCCCCTGCACACTCACCCTCCCCCCCCCCCCCCCCCCCCGCCCCCCAACCCTACCCCGGAAATCTGCTCACATCCTTTAACAAAAACAAAAAAATAATAATGCTTACAAAATACATATTTAAATCAATACTTTTTAAATACTTTTTTTTTTTTTTTTTTTTTACAAGCTCACGGGGGAAACATCACATATGAACAGTTCATTCTTTCAATCTTATTCTAATTGTACCGTTTCCCATTTTTGTAAATGTAATCCTAATTTTCCCATTTTAATTGCTATTCCCTTTTCCTGGGCCTTATAATCCAATAACAGTTTCTGTATTTTATCAATATTAGGTAGAACACCCTCTTTTCTAAATACAAATAAAATATATTTTACCATAAAAATGATGGTATTGCAACATTTTGTTCTATTTGAATTACCTGACAATCCAACAAATATATCCCGCCAATTTAAGTCCTTTATTTCATCTAACAAAAAACGTTGTATCAAAGCTTGCCATGTCAATTTTACATTTAAACAAAATAAAAATAAATGCGAATATGTTTCCCTTTCCCGTTTACAGTACGAACACAAGTTGTCTTCAACAAATCCAAATCTAAATAAATTATCTTTAGTGTAAATTGCCCCATGGAGTAACTTAAATTGAAACTCTCTCTGTTTCCCAATTATTAATGTTATTATTGGTCTAAAAAAACATTCATACATTTCTTTATCTATAAAATTAAAATCATTTTGTCCATCTCTTATCTGTAAATCATATGTCTTTTGCAATTCTCTAATAAAATAATCATATATTTTTCTTGATGGTACATCCTTAAAACTTAATTTTTTATCCAAAAGATATAAATTAATATTATAATTGATTAAGTCTACCTCACAAAATTGTATCAAACCTAAACCAATTTTCCAATCCCTCGGAATCGCATGATATATATCAATTATTGTAAGTAAATTGTCACCTCTCATACCAAGGTTCAAAAAGTATGCAACGGGTTTAACATGTCCATTATCCATAACATGGTTCAACATAACAATCCCTCGTTCAAATAATTCTTTATCAAATACCATCTTTTTTTTTTTTATACATATATTCCTATTATTAAAAATAATTGGATTCATACAACCATTAAAATGCCTTAAATTATCAATCTCTTTCCAAGCTTTCAACATTTCCAAATAATAAGGTGGAATCTTGAACCTAAACTTCATCTTTTGCATTTCATAATCACATAAGAAAATTAGCCTTCCTCCTACACACACACACACACACACACACCTCCCCCCGTATCTGATTCAAATGATGGATCGCAATCTAAACAAATTAATACATTGACAACTCATATTCTTATGTATTCTCTTGTTTAAAATTTAAAATAGACTCTACCACATTCCTGACTATTACAATCGTGCAATACCCGTTCAGGACTGATTGATATTGATATAACATGTATTTTACATTGACCCAAGCCCGAGTATTCTCTGGTTAATTCCTGAATTGGTTAAGTGCCAACGAGACTATTTTGCCAAACCACGTCAAGATAATAAAATAGAAAGATAACTGCTATTCTAATGTAATTAATACTCAGTAAATAGAACTCCGCGCAAATAATGGCTGTTGAAACATTACATAGAAGGACGCGATTTTATGATACTAATAATTGTTTAAATAAATGTTCACTCTTCTGTACACATATAATTATCATTATGTATGCTCCCGGGGAGGTACTGAAACTACGTTTGAAAAATATCTATGAAAATCTATGAGCGGTCGTTATGAGCAGGTGGTCGCTATAGACAGGTGGTCGCATTAGCAGGTTTGACTGTACCTCCCCCCGTATCTGATTCAAATGATGAAAAGTTATGATGGATTTTGTATCATTTTATCGCAATCTAAACAAATTAATACATTGACAACTCATATTCTTAAATATATTCTTTTGTTTTGTATTGATTTGTTAATTTACATACTTGGTGTCATTGTATAATGCTCTTAATAGGTATTTCAAAGCGAATTAAGTTTTTAAAGATAAAAATGTAGCCTATTCTTAACTCTTAAGGAGTTATTTGCATTTCATACATAAGCGCTGTATTCGAAATTCCACGTCCATGTGTGACGCATCACGTTATAACGACGTGTGATACAGTAACCAAATATGCAATATGCTCAAATTTGGTATCAAACGATGCGCAGGACTCTAGGGAAGACCTCCAAGAAATAACAAGCTGGAATCAGCAGTGCATTGTGGTGTAAATGTGCAAGATGTGTGACTGGGTCTTCATGACCCCTAAGGCTGAAACACAATATGTAGTGCATTAGGTGTGGTTTTCTTGAAACTCATCCTGTGGACTTCCAGTAGCTAGTTTACAAGGTTGTCCACCTAGGTTGTGATCCTAGAATGTCCTAGAAGTCATTTCTGGTGGCAAACCTTTTACAACAGGCAAAAGCTGAAATCCTTTAAAAATGGTGGTTTGCCCCCTGGGTATATATCATAATGCCATTGCTCCCAGTCATTTGAGTATCAATCATCTCAAATTGTTACAAATTGGTTTATATTTGTGTATGTGTACAAGATAAACTCTTCAATTATAATACGGTACAGTAAAAAAAAAAACAATTGGTTCAGATTTGTGAACGATGTACAATTGAGTCGGCACAGGAGGGTTTAGAAAGGGCTACTATTTTGGCGAAATTCCCTTTTCGATAAATTTCAATATTCTACGTCATTTTATGATTATCGGGAAAAGGGCTTTACATCATGAATTTAAAAATTGTTGGTGAAACGTATGATCCTACTTTTACCAGCTCTACTTTTGACAGGTCTGTGCAAAAATAAAATAATATCCCATGTTAATTTCTTCTGGATACTAACAAACGTTCACTTTAAAACATGCATAACAATTATCATTGATCCTATATTTAACAACATACTTATATTATGTTTTCAATAGCTCCTATACATTTTAAAGAAATATCACAAGTTTTCAAAAGAACAAAGCTTTTTTAGCACTGCTTCATAAATTAACTCTAAGGTGTGTGTCTTGATATATTGATTATACCTAAATTTGGAAATTTGTTCTCTAATTTTCCTTGTTTTGTTTCACGTATGTATATAGGACAGTTTCATGTTGCCGAAAACTATATCAACAATTAAAATATCAGTAGTCTTACATGGATAATGATTATGATACAAGTAAATATAATGAAATTGATAACTTTATTTCGGGATCATGTATATTGCAAGCTCCTTTCAAGAATGCATTTAAATGACCAACAATTCAATTTGAAGTTATTGCACATTATGCAAATTGTGTTTTAAAACTTATATACTGTAGATGGGTCGATCATCTTAGCTGAACTTGAAAAATGATTTTCAAAAGTGTTCGTTCTAATCACGCATCTCAATGCAAAATCAAATAAGTGAAATAAAAGATTTCCATTTTAACAATACATGATTTGCAAATTATGCCAATCGTTTCGTTATTATTAGTACAGATGAGACTATCATGTTAGCTCAATTTGAAGGGGGTGGGGAATAGTTCCATAATTTGTGGTTATAATCAGGCATCTAAATGCAATAAACATTGAAAATCAACGTTTTTCATTCCAACTATATAGATAATTTGCATTATTATGTAAATTATGTTTTTATTAATGCTAAATATATTACTCATTGCGGATATAGTATCGGAAAAAATATCGCTAGTGATATTCGTTTGTCTCGCAATGTATGGTCATCAAGGGATCTAAAAGATCACGACGTTTCGTGCGCCGCTGCAACACTTCGTCAGGTGATAGAATCTATTGTAAACAAGCGTGTTTTAAAAATCTCAAATTCAAGTTGGAAAATAATCACTTCCGGCCCCAAAAAATATATAACATCGATTACTAAATCCTTAATAAGTCAATTTAATAGCTACCTCCTACCCCACAAAGTATGTAAAGCTTAGACTCCATGGATTATTTCAGTGCCTTCTTTTTGTCTAAGATAAGCGATATTCGAAATGAACTTGATACAATTAATACCACATCAGGTATTGTGGCTCTAGATCATTTAGACGTACCAGTTTGGGATGAATTTGATCCAGTTTCAAACGATGAAATCTTAAATCTCATTTCAAGTCTTCCTGCCAAGTCATGCTCATTGGACCCTATCCCGACTTGGTTAGTCAAGAAATATGTTGGACTCTTACATTCTTGTATTGCATCAATTGTTAATATGTCATTACAGTCAGCTCAGTTTCCAAAGTCTTTTAAACAAGCTATTGTGCCCCCCCCCCCCCCCCTCTTGAAAAAGGTCATTAAATCCTGAAGATCTTGCTAATTTTCGTCCAGTATCGAATCTCAAGTTTGTATCTAAGATACTGGAGAAAATAGTAGCCTCGCGTATTTTGGATTACTTTAATTATAATAATTTGTTAGAGCCATTCCAGTCGGCCTATAGGAAGGGTCATAGTGTTGAAACAGCCCTCATTCGTGTCTCTAATGATATTTTGCATGCCCTTGATAGGAAACAGGCTGTGTTTTTGGTATTATTGGATTTATCGTCCGCCTTTGATACTGTTGACCATTCAATTTTGCTCAATCGACTTGAATTATATGGAGTTAAAGGTAAACCACTTAATTGGATTTCATCATATTTAGAAAATAGATCATTTGTAGTTAGTGTTGAGGGAACAACATCTACCTCAGCTAAGATGAAGTTTGGTGTTCCCCAAGGATCAGTCCTTGGACCAATGTTTTTGAGTATATATTGTGCGCCTTTAGCAAGTATTGCAATGAGCCACGGTATTTCAATCCATTTATATGCAGATGATACTCAGTTGTATCTTCCTTTTAATCCCAGTGACCCAAATAGTGAACTGTCAGCCAAACGTCGACTTGAAGCTTGTATATCTGATATGGCATCTTGGATGGTTGTGAATAAATTAAAATTAAATGGTTGTAAATCAGAGTTTCTCGTTATCTCTTCAAGTTTCAAAAACCTATGATTCAAACTCACAGTATTACCATTGGCAGTGAGAAAATCAGGGCATCATCTTCTGTCCGTAATCTCGGTGTTATATTTGATGAGAATATGTCAATGGAATCCCATGTACAACATATTTGTAAGTCTGTGTATTATAGTATCTATAATGTCAATTGCATACGAAAGATCCTTGATGATAAGTCTGCCTCTTTGCTCATACATGCCTTTGTGGTTTCTAAATTAGACATTGGAAATTCACTTTTATACAACATTCCATTATATTTGTTGGATAAATTGCAACTTGCTTTGAATTCTGCAGCTAGGATCCTATCCAGAACTTCAAAGTACGATCATATCACACCTGTGCTGCAAACTTTACATTGGCTACCTATTCGCCAGCGTATTGAATTTAAGATATTGCTTAAAACCTGGAAGATTCTTCATGGTATGGCACCTTGTTACTTAAATGAGTTAGTCCGGTCATATGTACCACAACGTAACCTCCGCTCCTCAAATAGATTACTACTAGAAACTCAAAAAACACGCGTAACTTATGGTAATAGGGCATTTTTTGCATCAGCTCCGGACTTATGGAATAGATTACCCTTAGAATGAAAAACAATAGACTCATTAGAAGTGTTTAAAATTAAATTAAAAACATACTTGTTTAGTGAAGCTTATTAATATATTAGTTGCTTGTAGTGGTATTTTTGTTTGCTTAAGTTTTCCCTCAGTTTGTTTATCTTTCTTCTTCTTTCCTTTGTTATGCGCCTCGGAATAGGCTACCTAGATAGATTGCGCTTTATAAATGCTTGATATTGTTATTATTATTAAGATACAAATCTCAATTTTGCTGGAAAAAATCCAATACCCCACTGCATGGGCCCCTTAATGCCATTTATGATCATTAGCATTGATTTATTTACCATAGCATCATATCCCAGCAGGTTCATGAAATGTGCCGTGGCGTTGCCTCCGTAGACATAGAACCAGTCCGTCCCTTGAAATTGATCCCCGGCGTCGACGAACAAGACATTTACGTCGCCGCCGTCTTCCAACCTGATGTCGCGCACGGCCGTAGCTCTGCGAGCCACACCTCCGTAGCATCCGCCCTGGTTGCGGCGGACCTCATCGGTGCACGGCTTCCCTTTCCTGTCCGTCTCCTCGATGCGATTGTCGACATCGTTTGTGTGCAGCAGGGTGAGATTGAACTCGCCGTTGACCGACGTCGACAGTGATGATAACGCGTACACAAGAACTGTTAGCTGCAGAACCCGCAATTTGGGATGGCGGTTGAATGGTGACACGAGAGACGCCATCGCTCAAATTCAAATTAAACTCACACTATATTAAATATTGTGTATGAGAGTCAATATAGGGCCTACATTTTCGATCCTAGCAGAATCTTCTTCAGAGGCTATAACTGACAAGGGAACAAAAATACATAACACTATATACTAAACATCATACAAACACATGCATATACAGCTAATGAAGGGGGCGGAGACATAGAACAATAAAGAGGCTGTGAGTGGCCAATCAAACTTGGCTGGGATTGGAGGGAAAACATTAGTACACCCCTCTATCATCTTTATGTCTCTCATTATACCACTAAACAGAGAGAGAAGACGAGAGAGAGAGAGAGATAAATAGTGGGCTTGCCTCTTGACTAATAATATAATCGAAGAATTTAGGGTTCTAGTCCTGCCACATGTACATCCCTCTATCACATCCAATTTAGTCTCTCATTACACTACACTATATACAGAGAGGGAGGGATGAGAGAGGGGTGGGGTGGGGTGGGGAGGGGTGGGGTGGGGTGGGGAGGGGGGGGAGGGGGTGGGGGAGAGTGAAAGACTAACGTGGTCCAACAAAATGGGGGGGGGGGGGTATGAAAAAGGGCTGTTTTGGGGGTTCAACCCCCCCACCCCCCTCGAAAAATCTTCCTTGAATTTAATACAGCTGATCTATATACCGGTTCTGCTTCGTGACTAATAATCGAGGAATTGAGGGTTCGAGTCCAGCGACATTTGTACACCCCTCTATCATATTTAGGTCTCTAATTATACCACTAAACAGAGAGAGAAGACGAGGGGAAAGAGAGAGAGAAATAGTGGGCCTGCCTCTTGACTAATAATATAATCGAAGAATTGAGGGTTCGAGTCCTGCCACATGTACATCCCTCTATCACATCCAATTTAGTCTCTCATTGCACTACACTATATACAGAGAGGGAGGGAAAGACTAACGTGCTCCAACAAAGTGGGGGGTATGAAAAGGGGCTGTTTTTGGGGGGGGGGTTCAACGCCCCCCCCCCCCCCCCTCGAAAAATCTTCACCGACACCCCTCTCTCGAAAATACTTGACCGAACCCCCCCCCCCCCCCCCCCCCCTTTGAACATTTTGGTCGACGAAATACCCCTTCCCCCCCCCCCCCCCCCTTGAACAAATTATGGGAACGCCACTGTTGAGTTCTGGTAAAGAGTATCAGCATCATCATCACTATTAATATCATCACCATCATCATCATACATAGCGTCATGCATCATTGATTATCATAACCATCATCAACCATATTCTTCTTCTAATTCATCATCATCATCATCATCATCATTATCACAAACACCTTTGTCATCATTATCCTGCTTCCTAAAGACAAGATTATTATTTCAACCAAAACAAAACATATACATCAACCAATAAATAATTTTACCCAATCATGAAAATCAGTTAGGAGCCTAGCTTTAATCCGAGCAGAATTTTCATCGGGGCAAAAACAATAATTAATGAAAAAGATAACAAACAGATTTTGTAATCATATTTAGTCAATGTTTAATGCATCACTGCAAATATTAAATACAAAATAATATATTGAAGAACAAAAAACACACACAAATATTCATAAGTATAGGACTCTTCTATAACATGTTAGGCGTATTACATTGTGCACTGTTGTGAGACACATTCCCAAATATTACATATAATTTAAATACATGTAGTAATATTTAAAAAATAAATTAGCATGTAGTATTTAAAGCCTAAAGCCTTTATACAGTTCAGAAAATGAACTTTGATTCATTTTAATACATGTCCCATAATCCAATTTCGCTGCACTCTCCATAGTGGCATACCATGGATGGACTGAATATGGGGGGGGGGGGGGGCGTGTGAGGCACATAAATTATTGGGGGCACAATGCATGTATTTCTTTATTTTCCAGGGATCGGCCCGTTATGTTTTGTATTGTTTTGTCCTATTATTGGGGCACATGCCCCCCCCCCCCCCCTCTCATAGCTATGCCATTGACTTTCCATGAATATGTTTTGTATTGTTTTGTCATATTATTGGGGCACATGCCCCCCCCCCCCCCCTCTCATAGCTATGCCATTGACTTTCCATGAATATGGGAATGAATGGTTGATCAACAAATTTTAACTAGAAACCTTTCCACTAACTAAATCTGTGAAATGGTTGCACAATCAATGGCGTAGCATGGTTGTACTGATTAGGGGGGACCCAAAATTATTTGGGGCACACCTTATAAATGTCCCCTCATGTTTCCTATTGTTTTTTCTCAAATTATAAGGGAGCATGTGCCCGCCCCCCCCCCCCCCCCCACACTCCCCTGTCGCTTCGCCACTGTGCATAATCATGTATACTGTGTGTCCCTAAACAAAACAAGAACAGTTTTAAGGTTAATTTCAGAATTATAAAAAAAAACATTCAAAAGAGAATACATTTGGGGTTATTTGATGACTTGTCTGGTTATTTAAAAAGTCATGTCAACACCAGGTAACAACATAAATCATTGAATTATTTCTTACATATACAGTATATGATGTGATACAATCATGTTCAAGGCATCCTTAATTCTATATCATAAATATATCTGCAAAACATCTTCAAGTGATATTTGTACATCTCCAACACAAATAATGAAAGATTTTGACAAAATAAAAGATACATTTATTCCAATCAAAATACTACAAGGAACAACACGAGAGGGAAAAGACTTAGAAATGTTAAACGTAAAACAATATCACATAGAATAATATACATTATTGACTGCTATGAGGGGCATATTGAAAATTATAGGCCCGAGGTGATCTCAAAACCATGATATGATCCGAGGCGCTTGCGCCGAGCGTCATATTATGGTTCTGAGATCACAGAGGGCCTATAATGTTCAATATGCCCCGAATAATAAAGCAGTCAATAATTGTTTTATATACCGAACAAACCTATAATCTGATTATTCATGTAATCATCACACAAATAAATGATTTAAATTAAATTAAAGTATAATATAAAGGAAAACAAACAATTGATCATGGAACCATCACTTACTATGTTCCGTTTGTGACACTGACCCCCTTTGTGTAATAGTCCTAGCGCAGAGCGCGTATTGTGCTACCTTTCCATTCATGGTTACGCGCATTAACAATTATATGAAAAAGAGGCCCGCTCGTTTAACCAATCAGATTGCAGGATTCTCGATGTGAGGTATATAAAGTATACTAGTATCATAGTAAGTGAATTAGTACAGTGGAACTTCGTTATAACAAGGTCCTTGAGTCCATGAAAATCACTTTGTTTTATACGGATTATAACGCAAAGGAATATAAAGAGCTGTGACCTGCATAAATTGTCATCCTATAAGTATAAACCTAGCTCTTTAAAACCAGGTTCCACTGTAAATACATGTGAGAACAAAATCAAACATATAATCAGCGAAAAAAATACACGGGGGCGGCGGGCGATCGGATTTGCCCCCGAAATGCCCAAATTCGCCCCCGAAAAAAATGTCTGTTTGGATTGTGATCAAATGCTTATAAAATGATCACTAACAGCATTATAGCTTATTAGTAGCCCCTGAAATTCGAAAAAGCCTGGAAATTTGTAGCCCCCGAAAATGGAGCCCCCGAAATAAAAATATTTATTTTTTCGCTGCATACAATAATGCGGCAGTTAGATGTAATTTGAATACCACCGTCTCCTGTAATAATAAGTCGGTCATGGGTTCCATTCCCACACTGCTGCAAGTGTGACCTTCAGCAAGGCACTTGATACATATTTGCAGTTAGTTCTCAAGCCAGGCTCAAACAACAGACACTAAGTGGCACTGTTCTATGGCTAAATTATGCAAAGGGCTTTGAGTATATGATGACATAAATGGTACCCTGGGGTACCAAACGAATATCCGCAATTTTGTTTTATTTTTAAATTTTGTTTAGGGCTGTACCGGGGTATAGCGTTTTTGTCTGTTCCTTGTCAGGCGATGTACGTTGTTCTATGTTTTATACATGAAGCGATGGAGACAAATTTCAACACCGGATAATTTGATTTTGCAAATTTTTTATTTGTCTGGCATCTGTGACCGGGCCTTAATGGCCCGGTCAGATGTCAACGGATATCGGAAACATATGCCCAACGAATAGACAATTTGCGAAATTAAATTATCCAGTGATGAAAGTCGTCTCCATTGCTTCATGTACAAAACATAGAACAACGTACATCACCGGACAAGGAACGGACAAGAAACGTATAGAAACGGATGGAAAATTTAGCTCTCCGTTTGCGCAATCCGTTGATATGTGACCGGGCTATAAGTAATAAAGATAAAATATGTGCAACTGCCTCAGAGCCTCAAGGTCTTCATGGTATTATACAGTACATCTGAACAATTTGATATCATCAAAATCATTCATTATTATATAATTTATGTACACTCTTCATAAACAGGTTAAATTAACCACACTTTTATGATACAATACCAGCCAGTACATAATGTGTGCATGATCTCCACTCCCTGGGGTGCATTCTTTCCAAACAGTGAATGGGCAGAGCAAGATATCATCCATACAAATGCTTTGACCTCTTACTGATCACCAGCAACAGTATTATTTATTAGCATAACACATACTTTTTGATGATTCAATACATATTGCGGGGAGGCATGAAATACTCTTACATTCTGTGATGTTTTCAATCCCGTCCTGGGATGTACAACTGCTTGACAGTCTCTGGTTTTGAACTCATGACCTTCTGACATCATTTTTTCCAGTCTCCTGTTTTCTCTCCATCACACCAAGAGATTTGAACAGTGAACACACAGCCATGCACTGAAGTCAGCGACCAGAATTTTACAGTTGTCATACAGGTGTGCTGGTATGTTGCCAATTTGATGCTGACAATCATGTTCCTTTGCTACAGGTCAGGAGAGTTGAACCTCATACATGCAGTCAGGAGCTGAAGACAGCGACTACTATTTACTATCAACACTATAAAGATGTCACATAAAAAGGTGAGATGGTGACGTTGCCAATTTGATGCACATAGGTGAATACACTTCTCAATAATTCACACTCTGATAATTAGAGTCTACATATTAAATATTGTTGGACGGCGTTTCCACCAAACATCAATTCACCTTCAGTTGTTCTGTGTCAAAGAAGATAAAGAAGAAGGGTAAAGAATTAGACATGAAATAAAACAAGAATGCACACAATTAAGATTATTATGCACATGCTGTGAGTGACAATAGGACCATGCATATTGGCAGTACAGGATGCAAACAAAAGTATTCATTTCATTTGTTCATGTTTTCTAACAATAGGTGAATAGATGAATTTAATTTCTCTGCATGAATTATTAAATATTTTGCTCTGTGGTAAGGCATCCGGTTAACATTGGCAGCATGTGCCCCAAACAATATCATGACTGAAATAATGAAAAACCAAAGAGGACATGTAAATAAGGCACCCCCCCCCCCCCACCTTTTAACCAATTATTGATTACATTAATATTAAATGGTTTTGCACAGGAATAAGAGGAATCTGCAAAGCATACAACTATTACACTGGCCTTAGCCGAGTTGCCCTGAAATTGCACATCAAGCATTTTTAAGGAATGAATTCCTGCCAGGTCTCAATTTAGAAGAGCCTAGTTGAATGAAGCAATATGAATTAGATGTCAAACTTGGACATCATTTTGGGACATCTATCAGTTTCAAGCTTGTAATCTGATGATCAAGAGTCACGTGTCCATCCGATTGTTTCAGAACATCTTTACATGCACAATAAGGCATAAGCAAATGTGACTAGATATAGCAAAACCCTGCACTTGTCTGTAAAAAACAAAATTGAGATTTTCAACCCTTGAGAAAGGCCTCATCACAAGCTTTCATTTGATGCCTTTTTCTAAAAAATCAGACAATATTAGGTAAAGTTATGTTTGTAATAACAAACATAAGTCTTGTACATATATTATGTGAGCTTAAAATGCCCATTTCTTCAAAACATGAATTACCGACAAGTGCAGGGTTTTGCTATATCCAGTCACAAATTGTTTAGCATTCAATTTCAAAATAGTGGTTTTTCTAAAATAATTATTAAAATATGAATACTTCATCTATAGGAACAGCATATGTTTCAAGTTTCTCCACATTTATATTATTCTAAACTAAGTAAAGTTATTTATATTATTTTATAATTTACCTGGGCGGCATCAGACCCCTAATCAACACCTTGTACAGGACCCTACGTCAGAGCCAGCTGGCTTTAACCTCCCCAGAAATCAATTGGTGACTCTGAACGGGATAAGAACACTCCATGCAAGGTCAGCCCATCATCTCCATCGATGGAAAATGAAAGACAGCCCTGCATGTGACTGCGGGAATCCAGACCAGACAGTGCAGTATGTGGTAAATGACTGCCCTCTCCGATGTTTCCCTGATGCTTTTGAGGGGATTCATCAGACAACAGATGCTGCTCTGACCGCTGAGAAGCTTAGACTGGACTTTATAAAATGTGCATAGTCATATGAAAGGAATAAACATTTACCTGATAACCATTGTATTCCTTCGTGCAGTCCCTCCCCTGTCAATGCGTTGCTTGCACAGATGTGCCACGGTTTGTCCTGGATCTTTTCCAACTCGAGGAGGTTTGCGCACTTGACCGACGTCAGCGACTCTCTATTGTCCATCTTATTTGCGAAGAAGAGGATCGGCATTCTCCGAGACTTGATGGCTGTGGAACGTGAATAAAATAACAATTGGTAAACCAATTTGAGATCCCTTATTGTATATGATGAATGTGATCATTATTTGAAATGTTAATAGCTATGTAGTGGAAAAAGCTGGGTGACAAAGTCTTGCGAACTTGACCGACGTCAGCGACTCTCTCATGTCCATCTTGTTTGCGAAGAAGAGGATCGGCATTCTCCGAGACTTGATGGCTGTGAACATGAATCAAATATCAATTGGTATTTCAATCCATTTTAAACCAATTTGATATCACCAATTGTCTATAAGGAATATTATAACTATTTGAAATGTTAATAGCTGTGTAGGCGTAAAAACTGGTAGACAAAGTCTAGTGCACTTGACTGACCTCTATCTTGTTTGAAGAAAAAAAAACAGAAAAACATTCTCCGGGTCTTGATGGCTGTGAAACATGAATCAAATTCAATCTCTTTTAAACCAATTTGATATCCCCATTTGTCTATGAAGAATAGGATTGACTATAACAATTTGAAATGTTAATAGCTGTGTAGCCATGAAGGCTAGTAGACAAAGTGTAGTGGACCTGACTCAAGTTGACTGACCTCTCCCATGTCTCAGCTTTCTACAGGACTAAATGGCTGTGGAGGAAATTGAAAATCAAATTAAATTAGACCAATGTGATTCTGCTATAAGGAAACAATTGTATTTTGTCTATCAACAACAGGATGGCTATTATAATTATTTGAACTTGATAGCTGTCGGGGAAAAAGTAAGGGCTGGAAGACAAAGGTTAGTACACTTGACCTCATCAGCGAAGCTCAGTTTTGTTTGAAAAAAAAGAGAATTAGATTTCTCCCAGACTTGGCTGTTGAGGAAATCTGAAATGTGAATCAAATTACAATCATCATCTTTATCCATTGTAGACCAATTTGATTTGCTAATCAGGACATATACATGTATAGCAATTAGCAATAAGATGAACAACAAATATTGGAAACCGATAGTTGTTGGGAAAATATGAAGGCTAGAATACATGTACAAAGGTTTGTACCTTTGACCAACTGCAGTACATCATGCATGTTCATCTTGTTGGCAACGACATTCAAAACATTGATTGGGTTAAATTTCATAATTTGATGAAAAAAAATGCCTCCAGGGAGGCATACAAAAATGGTTCATTAACAAAGTAAATTATACTAAAGTTATATAGTCAACTTTCTGATTAGCTATAAGCCTACAAGGTGTAGTACTTAATGACAAATAACTACGCAATTCATTTAAAGGGGTAGTACAGTTTTGGTAAGGCTGAGCTTTAGTGACCAAAACATGCACAATAACACTACAAACTAATAGTTATAACTCCACCATGCTCGAAAGGTATAGAAAATTACAAACGGCTAAGTAAAAAGCCTGTTATCATTCAAAAAGAGCCATTAAAGGGATCTAGTAACTTTGTTGAGATGTGCAAAAACTGATGAATGGTTGATGCAATGTATACTGTTGTTATCTCATATGTCCTCAGGGTATTGTGTGAAAATTTCAGGTCAAATGGACAATGTATGGCCAAGTAATGAGCGAAAATGCAAAGTGATATTGGGTGATATTCACCAACTCACTGCATTCACTTTGTACAGGGATGAAAATCTCGCCCGGAGATTTTCTTATCTAAATACTTCAATCATACATATCTTTGTAATGAAAGGGAAATTTGAAAAACCGAAAGCTGTCCCATGATTTTATTGTTAATACGAATACAACAAGGTATAAAGGAACCGCTAGAATTACAATTTTATTTTGAGGATTTGGACAATGTTACTAAGTCCCTTTAAGACACAAGAGGGCGCTCTCTAAAAAAAAAATGGTTTCAACCATTTTTCATACAAAAATGATGGGCTGTATAATATTCTATACCTGCATGTTCTATCAGCAATTCCAGCTCTGACTTGGCCACAACCGTCCTCAGCTTATCGCTGCTGTCAATGACGAAGATGATGGCTTGAGCATCCCTTCAGACAAGAGAGAAAAACAAACATTTTGTTGAAGGGATCTGGTAATTTTGTATGAAATAAAATCGTTTGTATATTAAATTAGACTTGAAATAATTAATGTAAATAAATTTGAAACTATGTTTCTGTTCAGTATATATACACAATTGCTACACACATGTCAAACAAGAGAGAGGAACGCACATATTGTTGAAGGGATCTGGTAATTTAAACAAAATTACACATTTTACATTATCAATACATTATATTTTTGTATTGTATTAAAATATACTGTTTTCCTTTCTTGACATTATATATTCATTAAAATGATATTAACAAATTACCATTATCACTATTATCGCAATCATTGTAATCATCACGCAAGGCCCACCTCTCAGTCAGCTTGACAAAGGCCAGCAACAGTGGCCTAAATGTTGCTCTCTAGCATCTAACAACATTGTTAGTCAACAGACAATTTGTTATGCTCAAACCAAACTTACTTGTAATAATGCTCCCATAGATTCCTGTACTTGCCCTGGCCCGACATATCAAACACAGTGAAGTTGACGGCAGGTGTGTTGAACTTCTCTACGGTGAAGCCGACAGTAGCAACTACATCTTCAGTTTTGCTCTAAAAGAAAATAATGCTTAATAACATTAAAGGGGTAGTTTAGTTTTGGTAGAGAGGGCGCTGCACATCACAATTTTTTTGTGAGGTAATGAAAAACTGAGTGTCGAATTTGAGAGAACATACAATTTTAATGGCAGAATAAACTTTATTTGGTCAAAATCGGCCCAGAAACGGCTGAAATATCAATAAATATATCTGATCTTATAATTATTTGGGGCCCATATAATTAAATGATATTTTCAAAAAAAAATTTAAAATAATTGTTGATGATCTCTCTATTTAATCATTATTTCAATAAAACATCACATGCATAATTTTGTATATAAAATGGTTGAAACCAATGCCTTTTTAGAGAGCGCCCTCTTGTGTTTTAATGGCTCTTTTTGAATGATAACAGGCTTTGTACTTAGTCGTTTGTAATTTTGTATACCTATCGAGCATGGTGGAGTTATAAAGTTAGTTTATAATGTTACTGTCCAGGATTGGTTAATAAAGTTCAGCCTTACCAAAACTGTACTACCCCTTTAAACCGTTCAGAAAGAATGACATCTTTCATTTTGCATTTTATAAATTTATAAGTACATGTATGTATGCAAGCCTCCACGCTAACTTTTTCTGTACTACTATAATTTGGGCAAGTAAAATCTTACATTTTGAAATTTTACTTGCCCGAATATCAAATGTACTTGCCCATTTACTTCTAGATGAAATTTACACGCATGAAATTGCATTGTTCTTTTGTTATCAAACAATTTAGTTTCTCGGTCGATCAAGCTAGACAATTTAATAAATTTTACTTGCCAGACACAAATTTGTATTTATCCTGGGCAAGTGGGCAAATGTTAGTGTCAAGCCCTGATTTATAAAAAAACTAGATGGATCTTCGACTGCGCGCAGTCGAAAATGATGCCTCCGCCATTACGCAATTTATTTATATCAAGCCCAAATCAACATATACTGTACACTGAATTAATTCTGTACACTGAATTAATTCTGTTAACTCAATTTTGATGGTACTCTGTCTTTTAGATCTTGACGTATCACAATTATGAGCTATCAGTGACCTTGACCTTTGCCCTCATGACCCTAAAATCTAATGACTACAATTGTTCCCTAAGATACATTCAGGTATCAATTTGGATTGAAATCTGATATTCAGTTCTTGAGATTTCCAATCTCAAGCTACTTTTACATATAATGAGCCCTTCAACCAAAAAAATACACGGGGGCAAAGGGCAAATAGCCCCCCTGAGCCCCAAAATAGCCCTCGTGAATAATTTCACGAGGGCGTTTTATTCCCTCAAAATTTTCAAAATCGCCCTCGTGAAAAAAAAGGTATTTTTTGGGTTGTCGGGAACCGGTGTGATGGACCCAACCGATTCAGCCTTAATCATTATTGAATAAATTTTAAATATATTTACTTTCTAGCCTGTGGTAAGTCCTTCCTCATCTCAGGGTAAAGAGCCCTCGTGAGCCCCAAAATAGCCCTCGTGAATAATTTCACGAGGGCGTTTTTCTCCCTCAAAATTTTCAAAATCGCCCTCGTGAAAAAAAAAGTATTTTTTTGGTTGGAGCCCTTTGACCTTTGACCTCATGACCCCAAAATCTAATCAGATCATCGGCCCCCCAAGATACATACATGTACCAAGTTTGGTCAGAATCTGTCAATCCCTTCTTGAGATAACGCGATCACGAGCTATTTTTGCATATATAATGAGCTCTGTGACCTTTGACCTTTGACCTCATGACCCCAAAATCTAATCAGATCATTGGCCCCCCAAGATACATACATGTACCAAGTTTGGTCAGAATCCGTCAATCCGTTCTTGAGATAACGCGATCACGAGCTATTTTTGCATATATAATGAGCTGTGACCTTTGACCTTTGACCTCATGACCCCAAAATCTAATCAGATCATCGGCCCCCCAAGATACATACATGATCCAAGTTTGGTGAAAATCCGTCAATCGGTTCTTGAGATAACGCGATCACGAGAACGGGACGTACGTACGTACGTACGGACGTACGGACGGACGGACAACCCGAAAACATAATGCCTCCGGCTACTTCGTTGCGGAGGCATAAAAACAGGCAGTACATTAATTGGTAAAATCAACTTAGCAGACTGTATAAGGCAGGACTTCAGCAATTGCCTCCTGACCTGGAGACACCAACAATAAGCTTTGGGCAACTTAAATGTAATTCACACCTATTTCACTTGGCCGATTGAGCAACCAGATCCTGTTTTGGGCCACCAAAAACTGTATAAGTCTTTATTTGACTTGCCTGATAGGGCAACAGTAGGACATTTTCATTTCTAGCTGTGGCTACGGACTTCATTCACTTGGCTTGAGGCGATTGTTTGGGCAACCTGATGTAGAAAATACCCTTTTGTGGCGACCAAAACTTAATAAGTCTCTTTTTCACTTGCCTAAAAGGGCAAACATGGATACAAAATTAATTTCTAGCCCTAGCCAAGAACTTATGACATTCTCTACCAAGACATGCCCAAAGCATGACTATAAAGAACGGATGTTCAATGCAATATATGTTCTTTTAGTCATACCGTGGGCCAACTTGGTACAAAACGCCGGACTTACTTTGTAGCACTAGCCCTAGACTTACTTCATTTGGCTTGAGATGATTGATGATGGTGCTCTTCCCGCTGTTGTCCAGTCCCACACACAGGACCTGGGCTTGCTTCTTGGTGCTCCCAAAGAGCTTTGCAAAAAAGTCTGCAAAACCCATCTCACCAGCTCAACTGTCACAAACAGACGGGCAGGATGTAATACAACTGTAAGACAAATACAAGGTAATCTTGATTAATGGTTTGTCTCAGTAAGCATATTTTGTAGAGCTACGATTCAAATTCATAGGTCTTAAAAGAAAAGCCTAAAGAATGATGATATTTGTTTCCCTGAGATAAATAATAATAATAATGATAATAATATGAACATTTATATAGCGCAGCGACTATAAATATATAATCTATACATATTTAAGTACAGAACAGTATATATATGGTATTAAATTCTTACACAAAACACCATATGTCCCTGATTACTCTGGGAAAAAATTATTAATCAAACTAGGACTTGGGGTGTTGCATAAAAAGTTGTGATCAACTGCAAAGTTACAATTAAAATAATATAGATACAGTCAGATTTGCGCATTAAGGTGCATTTAAAAAAATACAACTTGGTGATTGTTCACAACTAGCCACATACTTGGAATGGTGGTTTCAAAATATTTTCATGAAAATTATACCATAATATCCCTATTGCAAAATGCATAAGAGTCATTATATCCTACATGAATGAAATCCTGTTCAGTGATTGGTCTACATAGCGTCATGTGACCAAACATAGTAATGCCCATGGAGAAAAATGTGCTATGCGTGACGTCATTCATGGAATAGCATTTACTATTCCATGAATGACGTCACGCATAGCACATTTTTCTCCATGGGCATTACTATGTTTGGTCACATGACGCTATGTAGACCAATCACTGAACAGGATTTCATTCATGTAGGATATAATAGTAGATATGATACATTTACAGATGTAGTTGTTTGTTAGGGTCAGAGCTCACTAGTAACTCCTTGGTTGAGATATTCTAGAGATGCATTTCATGTATAACGTAGCGGTATTCGAATTTAAAAATTACGACAATGGTGCACATTGTGCATCGTTGTCCTTCTGTGGTCGTGACACTAATTCGTCATTTAACAATCGGCCGCGGCTAGCTGTATGTGTAATGTATTTTCTCCATACAATTACACGTGTGTAGTATGTAAAGCAGGTTAATTATTCACTTTGATGCGCGCGTTTTGCATTTGGGTGCGCATTAGTTGTTAAGGCGCGTAACCATGAATGGAAAGGTAGCGCAATAAGCGCTCTGCGCTAGGACTATTGCGCAAAGGGGGTCAGTGTCACAAACAGAACATAGTCAGTGCAGTGATGGTTCCATGATCAATTTTTTGTTTTTCTTTATATTTTTCTTTAATTTAATTGAAATAATTAATTTTTGCGATGATTATGATTATGCGAAGGATATAAAACAAATATATCATGCACTATTTCGAGCCACTAGTGAAATTATGGATTCCTCGGTGACAGTAAAAGCACTATGTTCTTCGGGTCTACGACCCTCAGAACATAGTGCTTTTCCTGTCACCTCGGAATCCATAATTTCAACTAGAGGCTCTCAGTGCATGGTATATTTGTTTACTATTCTCTTCCAAGACATGCCTACAGCATGACTAAAAGAACAGATATTCTATTCAATTGCATCTACAGCATCCATTCTTTAAGTCATGTCTTGGTAGAAAAAGCTCAAGATTCTACCTTCAAGTACTGTAATATGTCGCTATCGATCTGTATTCTCTGCTCCTAACGTGATGTTTCTTTGTGTCTGGAAGCCCCTGAGCCTTCACCTTCCTGCAGGGTGGCTATCTATCAAATTCCAGATCAAGGTCCAATTTCTGCTTCCTCACTGATTGACACAAGTCTCCATAGATCTGGATTTTATTCTTCTCAACAGATAGATATATCTTTTAGGCAGTGCGACAATTCCCTTGTTACTTTGTTGGATGCCTGAATGAATGAAAAATAACGGCGATGAAAATGTGATTAGTGAGGACTAACTTTGGAAGTGCAGCTGCAGTTTAAATAGAGTGGCATGTGGTCAATGAAGGATTAACCCATTCACGACTGACTGATTATACTCTAACATGCATTCTCCATAGACCCCAGCCGGAGAATTTGGGGACCAGTCCACACATAGGTACATTACAATAGCGCTGTGCGGAGATCAACCTCTTCCGCCTGTGCACTATCCAACACAAAAACATTTTTTGTCGGCCGATTTCTCCCTCCATTTACCAGCAAATGCAAACAAACTTTTGTTCATGTGATCCACAATTCATATACTTTGATAATGATTACCGACTCTGTTGTTTTGAAGACCGCAAAATGCAGGGAAAAAAATGATTATTTCCTGTCCGTTTTCCTTACCGATGCATCCTAAAACATAGCGTTCAACTGTTAATCGGTACAGTGTACGAATGGGTGGTATGCTCATCTCCAGCGTATTAGCGTATATTGCGTGTAAATGGTCCAACTGATTGAACCATTTACTTTAGTAGATGTGGACCAGTCCTGAATGGGTTGAATACATTTTTTCTTCTTCAATACAAGCTACTACTGTTCATCATTTAATTAATCTAGTTCTTGAGATTTTGCCATTACAAGCTTGTTTGCATGTATAATGAGTCCTGTGACATTGAACTCAACCTTATTACCCCAACATTTTATGGCTACATTGACTCTTTATGATACATTCAGGTACCATGTCTGATTGAAATCTGACATTCAGTTCTTGAAACTTTGCCATTACAAGCCATTTTCGCATATGGTCATGCGTCGTGAGGTCGCCTCCTTTTGCGTTACATGCCATTTTGGGCTTTTGCGGGACAATGTTACAGTTGAGAGCAAAATATTTTCTGAGGAAGACCCCCTACCCTATCAAAACTATACATTTTCTGAAAGGAAATTTTCCAAGGAACCCAAATATGCACTCAGAATTAACACTGGGTATACAGTTAATTATTCATATTAACCAAAACATGAAAATTTGTTTACAGTTTTAGAGGTCAATAATTTCCTGATAACTTTTTCTAAAGTAGCTCTAGACCAGAAGTTATGTTTTCTTGCAGAGCAGACTTAGACCTTTACAGCAATATAATATTGTATGGGGTAAATTATTATTTTTCAAGAGATTTTTTCATTCATACTTCATTAATTTTTTTTTTTAAATAATCATTAATTTTCACTAAGTAGGAGTCACTAGATGTATGGAATATAGAGTAAAGCCTAAATATGATGAACCATAATACAGTTTGATAAGTAAGCTTTAATTTGATACCAATTTTTTTTTCTGAAACCTGTTATTTTTAAAGATATTAACGTTTTTACGAAGACTTCACCAAATGTATCGGTCAAGATTGTGCCCCCATTGGGTCTGTACAGGAAACCCCCAATTTTCTTTGTTTGTGTTGATTTGATAGAAATTTGATGTGGCAAAGACACTTTTCAATCATTTGACATTAAAGTTCAATGTTTTAGCTTTCATTTGATACCAACATTGTTGCTATACATCCAGTTTTCACAAAGTTATTGACGTTTTAAGAAAAATTGCACTTTGAAAGGCATTTTCCCATAGACTTTGTACACGGGCGCCGCTTCCTGCGGCGCCGCTTCCTGTGCCACCCTCTTGCTCCAACCTTCAAATAGCT
This sequence comes from Echinarachnius parma, assembly GCA_037951105.1. Lineage (NCBI taxonomy): Eukaryota > Metazoa > Echinodermata > Echinoidea > Clypeasteroida > Echinarachniidae > Echinarachnius > Echinarachnius parma. The sequence goes on along the minus strand of JBAMJV010001657.1, from coordinate 134,778 downwards.
GTATCTCCATTTTGGAATGAGGTATACCTTTGAAACTTTGCATACAGATAGCAATCTGATAGTTCTTTAAAATGATACCAAATTTGTTAGGAAAGGTTTTGTAGTTTTGAAAAAAATTAAGAAAATGTTTGCAAAAAATCCCAAAATGTAACGGTGCCACCCTATTTGGGAGGCGAGTTCATGACACATGACCATATATATTGAGTCCTGTGACCTTGAACTTTGACCTCATGACCCCCAAATATAATCAGATCATTGCCACCCTAATATGTACACTCATACCAAGTTTGAAATTGATCCGTCAAACAGTTCTTGAGATATCGCGAGAACGAGGCATTTTTGCACATATATTGAGTCCTGTGACCTTGACCTTTGAACTCATGAACCCCAAATCTAATCAGATCATTGCCAACCCAATATGTACACTCATAACAAGTTTGAATTTGATCCGTCAAACGGTTCTTGAGATATCGCGAGGACGAGGCATTTTTGCTATATTGAGTCCTGTGATCTTCACCTTTGAACTCATGACCCCTAAAGTCTAATCAGATCATTGTCACCCCAACACATACGAACTATTGCCACGACGGATGGCTTCCGGTTTTGTCGAGCGAGCGACGTATTCATCTAATTACGTGACGTCACTACTACGGCAGCATCGGGCCGATTTTATGATGAAATGGATGCGCATGCGCACTAGCTTACCCCTACATCTGCGTGCGGTGTGCTACAAGATTCATCTCGCAACTGTGCTTCATCTGGTACCAAACTCGGCCTAGTTTCCACTTTTCTTCTATTTTTCACGATTTTTTGAAAGTGCTGTTCAAGAGCGGAAAGCCCATACGATACCTTGGTCTTACTGTGATTTCGGTAAGTAGTATAATTTTCATGATATTCTTACGAATTTCTGTCGGTGTCGCATCGTGTTCGTGGATGTTTCTAGATTGATAATGTGTACAATGTATGTATAATACCTGTGTTGTGGTTGTATGAGAGCAGTCGCTGTAATATGCATGGAATTGTACCGTCTCAGATGCTGGCGTGTAGTATCGCTCACGATACTTTGAGAAGGGGTGGGCATCGTGGCCGCCCGCATTCCCCCCCGCGCGTGCTATCGATACTACCTCCATGCGATATTCTACACAGAGCTGCAAAGCTGATTTCGGGCACGTGCACCGAGGAGCTATGCATGAGCAAGGCAGCCAATGAGATCGCGCGCTGAGCTGCAGCCAACCGTTGTACAGGGTGAATGGGGAATAGTTCGTATTGCACTCATACCAAGTTTGAAATTGATCTGTCAACCGGTTCTTGAGATATCGCGAGAACGAAAACGGGACGTACGTACGACGGACGGACGTACAGACGGACAACCCGAAAACATAATGCCTCCGGCCATTTCGTTGGCGGAGGGCAGAGGCGGAGGCATAAAAATTAAATCTGGTTCGATTTCTTTTGCTTTCTGTCTGCAAAACAGTCAGTATGTAGCCAGGTATGCTGGCTCTAAATTACTAGTCTAAATCTAAAACTTGTAAAAGGTAATCAATCAATCAAGTTGGTGGATGTATGATCGTTTTTTTTTTCAGATTAAAAGCCACCATATATCCATTTGAGCTACGGATGTACCCGCGGTAGGGCGCGTACGCGCACCGCGGAGTACAGTACTCTCTCCAATCACAAGTCACCGATAGCTGTTCTCGAAGTCCCGCTTACTTTGATTTTAAAATGTAATGACCGCTAAGCTGGCGCCGCGACGCATCAAAAACTATTGATTTAAGTCGTCAAAAAAGGGCTTTAATTATTACAACACTCTACAGACAATCGAGGGTTAAACTTAAGGACAAAATGCAGTGAGTAATCGCACCAATTTAGTTGAGTTTAAAGTGATGAAATAAAAACGAAACAAGTCAACTGCATTAGCGCCAAAGTTTTGAGGAGAAATGATGCAAAGATTTTCTGCTACAACTTAAGTAAATTTGTGAAATGATGCCAACATGCGCACTATATATTTTGAGTTGCGTGCATTGTCAATGGGAGTAGGGCCAGAGGTGTGTCGATTCCAATGAACACCGCAATCTTGTGCAGCGAAAAAAACAACACGCAAGTTCAAAGTCTGTCACTTTGTCAGACAAAGACAAAGACGATATCTCAATATGAAATATAAATTGCAAATATGATAACCGCATCAGAATCTGCACTACTTTCTTGTTGTGTGACTTGAGCTGTAAAGTTTTATGAAATGTTGATGATTTTTAAAGTCCAAAACTGTCAGTAATATATTAGGGTGCCGATGTGTAGGTCACCCAACCATAATTGTAATACTAGCGCTCGCTGAATTCGAACGTGAACCCCGACGTGCAACGGGCCGAAACTACTGGGATCGATCGGCTAGTGGCTCGGCTACCGCTACCCGGTCCGTACGCGCGGCCAGCAATTTTTCACGATTAAAACATGGAGCAGAGACATAACTAATTCATCAAAATCGTAAAAATATAACTCATATTTTAGAAGAAAATATGCTTCATCAAATCAGCACAATAAATATATCTTTTTTGACCTGGTGTATGTAATAATAATCAACAAAACATTTGAGAATTACGAACCTTCACTGAAACTCTGCGGGTCGGACTAAGGAAACAATTGGCGTTCTAGTTACACTGAAAATTTGGCTTTTTCAGTAAAAGTAATAATTTTATTTTTTAAATAGTTGAGATTTCGATTTGTATTTGTATATATCATTTAAAATAACTATATGTTTGTTTTGCCATTTTTATTTTATTTTATAAGAGAGGAAAACTATTTATAACTATAAACAAATTTAACAATAATAGAATAGCCTTACACGCGATCGCTGCTTCTCAATTTCCTTTTTCTATTATTTTGTTTGTTTAGTTTCGTTTACTTTACCTTTACTTTTACCGGCCCAGTGCGCGCACTGCATGCAGGGCGTGATCGGACTGATTAGGGGGAGGGAGGGGGGGGGGGGGGGGGGGGGGGGGGGGGGAGGGGGGGCACACTTATTATTGGGGGACGCACCTTACGGTTTTCTTCACAAATGTTCCCCTAGAGGGCACGTGCTCCCCACCCCCCGGCCGCGTCCATTAACTTAACATTTCGTCACCCAAAACTAAAGTTTGAGAGGAGATTTTGGTAAGATTTCGGTAAGATTCTTAAACATAAATGTGAGGATTTCATAGAAATGAATAAAGTTTATCTAGTAAAAACATTGAAAAGTCAATGTCTGGTTTTATCCTGATCATTTGCGTGAAGTATCCAAATTTGGATCATACTGGACGATTGAGTATCTGAATTTGGATAAAGTTGACTGCGGTCAAAAACAGTCTCATAGAAGCTTCCTAAATTCATTCTTAGATATTATCCATGATCATGGAGACATTTGAAAAATCAAAACCCATTTAATTTGTCATAAAACAACAAAGTACAGAGAAGTGTAAAGCTCCAAATGATTTTGGATGAAATTGTACACGGGGTATCGGGTATTATTACACAGATCTGTCTAGTCAAACGGCGAATTCCACCTTTGGTGAATGTCGCCCTCTTCTTTTTTAGCGGCAACAATCGGAGAACTGCATCATGATTGAAAGTCATGTGCAATCATAGAGATAACTCTATGTGTGCAATGCACTGCACCTTTTCATTGCAGTTCAATATCCGCCCCCCCCCCCCCCCCCCCCTCCCCCTCCTATCCGTTCTCGTCAGATCCTAGGCTGACCTTCGGGTTACGCCCTTAAACTATATATGTAATCTCTCAGCCTGACTGAAATACATTCATAAATTTGACTAAGCTTTTCTCTCGATAACGAAAATGCAAAGGAACCAACATTTGCATACATCATCTCCTTATATTACCCCCTCACGGATCCCCCCCCCCCCCTCCTCCGTCTTCAGTCCTCCTTCTCTTCCTCCTCCTCCTCCTCCTTCTCCTCCTCCTCCTCCCCTACAGTGATAAAATAACGATCATTTATATTATAGCCCTACTTCTCTTTCTCTTCCTATATTTTCTTCATCACCTTCTGATTTATGAATTTTGCTCCCGGTCTCTTTCTTATTCTAAATGTCCATTTTCATCACCATTTTGCTACAGTAATTGTTGGATATACGTATTTGATGCTTTAGAGGACGACTCTGTAAATATCGCTGAATGTTATATTACTCGTTAATGTTGTGTGTGGGGGGTAGGGTGGAAATGGTGCCGATCATAATAAGAAAATGTCATGAAAATAATGCATGAAGGCAATAACTTGAATGATGAGTGGCAATATTTATTGTGAAAAGACGACTTCAATTACGCCGATTGTCACTTGACGACATTACATAGGTATTGTAGTTCAGGCCCGTAGCCAGGGGGGGGGGGGGGGGGGTGGGGGTGCGTTCGTACGCACCCCCCCCTCCCCCCCCCCCCCCCCACCAAAATTCAGTAAGGTCCACTTTTTGTCGGTCTCGGGTCACTTTTTGTCGGTCTCAGGTCCACTTTGTATCGGTCTCGGCCTTCTAGACCAGTGGTCTCGGGCAAAAATTTGTCTTGCCCCCCCCCCCCCCCCCCCCCCCCCCCCCCGCCGCTTACACAACTAAACCCGTGGTCTTGATCTCGGCCACGAAATTGTTTGGGCGACGGACATCCCCCCCCCCCCCCCCCCTCCCCCTTGGAAAATACTGGCTATGGGCCTATAGTTGCATGGAAAATGCGATAATGTCCCTTTTATATTATTGCATGTTTTCAATAAAAAATGAAAAAATAATATATCGCACAAAATGATTATATTTGAATTTCACTTGTATCGTTTATTTCATGCATAAGGTAAATTAGATAAAAAGAGAAAAATGAAGATACGGCAAAAAGAAAGACTATTGTTATTGATAATAATCCCTAGCAGGAAGATGTGTGATTCAGTAGGCATGCTCGCTAAAGGCTACACTGGGGTATACCGGGGGGGGGGGGGGGGGGGGGGGGACTCGGGGGGCTGCATCCCCCGAATTATGTTTCAAGTGTGACATTTTTGCATGAAATTGAATCACCAGAGATGAGTTCAGTTCGATCATGTATAGATGTATTTAAAACAACTCTATGGTTCAGTTAGGAAGTTTTAAAACCTACTTTCGCCTTTATAACCTCTTCCGATATAAGCATATTAAATTTGAAGGAAAACCAATTCATTATATATAGGTCAATTAACAAGGAACAGTCCCAATTTCGTTATTCTGTTTGACTGTCCGAGGAGGGATGAGGGGGGGGGGGGGGGGGGGTGAGGGTGGGACGCCCTTAATAAAATGTCGAGCCACCGTCACCCAAGATCGGTGCAAATGTTGGGGATTCTACTTCTTTTTTTTCTATCCTGTGCCAAAATTGTAACATGGGGATTCACATGAGGAGGCAGAAAGCCTGTGTTAATTAAAATAATACATTTTTACGCAACAAATAGGTATATATTTATTATATTATAATTGTCACTGGGGGATTGGAGAGGAATAATGATGACGTATTATTTCCCTAGCCTCTACCCACAAATCACGTAAAGGGACCATCGAAAAGGATATTCTACAACCGCCTATACATTGACAAACAGTTGGAAAGACATTTCAGGATTATTTTCACAATTGTCCTGTTGTTCCATGGGGTCCAAAAGCACAAAAAGGGGAACTTTAAAGGGGTAGTACAGTTTTGGTAAGGCTGAGCTTTAGTAACCAAACCTGCACAATAACATTACAAACTAATAGTTTATAACTCCACCATGCTCGAAAGGTATAGAAAAGTACTAACGGCTAAGTAAAAAGCCCGTTATCATTCAAAAAGAGCCATTTCAAACACAAGAGGGCGCTCTCTAAAAAAGCATTGGTTTCAGTCATTCATACAAAATTATGCATGTGATGTTTTGTTGAAATAATGATTAAATAGAGAGATCATCAACAACTATTTAAAAACCTCTATTGAACAATTTTTTAAAGTGTAAGCATTTTTTTAATTACAAAAAAAAAAAAAAAATCATCGAATAAATCTGGGCCCAAGATCTATTCGATCGGATATAAAGTTATTGATATTTCAGCCGTTTCTGAACCGATTTTGATCAAATGAAGTTTATTCTGCCATTAAAATTGTATGCTCTTTCAAAATTTTAAACTCAGTTGTTCATTATCTCACAAAAAAAGTAATTTTGTGCAGCGCCCTCTATACCAAACTGAACTACCCCTTTAATTTACGTACATTATTAAAGGGACTTAGTAACATTGTCCAAATCCTTAAAAAATTTTCATTCTAGCGGTTCCCTCATACCTTGATGTATTCGTATTAACAATAAAATCATGGACAGGTTTTGGTTTTTTCAAATTTCCCTTCGTTTAAAAGATATTAACGATTGAAGTGTTAAAATGTTCAATTATCCACTAGACCGCGAAAATCGTTGTACAAAGTGAGTGCAATGAGTTAGTGAATATCACTTCGCATTTTTGCTCATTACTCGGCCATTTAACGTCCATTTAACTTTAAATTTTCACACAACCACCCAGTGGACATATTCGATAACAACAATACGCATTGTATCAACCACTCATCAATTTTGCACATGTCAACAAAGTTACTAGATCCCCTTTAAATGTAAACATGGTGCTACCCCATTGCATGAGTCTCGTGAAAGCGCCCTGTACAGCCGACTACCATGTCCCTTTCGTTACAAAGATATGTACGATCGAAGTATTCAGATAGAAAAACTCCGGGCGAGTTTTTCTTCTGTGTACAAAGTGAGTGCAGTGAGTTAATGAATATCATTTTGCATTTTCGTTCTTATTACTTGGCCATGCAATGTCCCATTTGACTTGAAATGTCACACAGTACCCTGTGGACATATGGGATAACAATAATATACATTGCATTAACCATCATCACTTTTTGCACATGTCAACAAAGTTACTAGATCCGTTTAATGTTCAAGCATAGTAATTTACGAAAGCACTACCCCCTCTCGCCCGCCCCTCACCATCTCCTCCCGTTACTCCTCCTGCTACACCCACCCCACCCCAAGAACCATTTCACTTAATAACGTCATGCTGTTGGGGATTATGCATAATGATACAACGGTCAAGAACGTGACTTTTCTCCCCTTTTACTCCACTGGGATTAATCATATTCAGAGTGTTCGAGTTCACGGTCGCCGTAGGACATGATACAAATAATCTCGTTAGTAATGGACATCAGAAAACGGAAAAGGTATGACCATGACTGTTCATGGTATGACCGAACCATTCGGTTTGGTCGAGTCAATAAAGTAGTATCTAGTAAGATCACTTAATTATGCGTGTTCCTTGGTATTGATATAATCGATCTATTCACCAAACATTTGCCCTAGCCAATTATTACCTCTACACTCGCTCGTCGAAATACAGATTGTATGTTGTATTCTAGTTCGAATAATTTATCGCCAAAAATCGATTTCTTTAGAACAATCATACAACTTGTTTAACATATTTGTTTCCGAGTATCCGAGCCCATGATCGCCGAAGGACATGATACAAAATAATCTCCGGTTAGTAATGGACATCAGATATCTCGAGATGTCATGTTTATGAAACTATATAGCTTCTTACCTCCCGGCAAAATTGGACATGCGCGTATACACGCGTTTATGTATTATCTAAAACAAAGTACTACAGCAATTACAAATTATACATGTTTTATCCATCATCCATCAGCCTAATCAACTCTGTTTCTCTGTACTAGTACACATTGATGATAAATTTCGACGTTTGGTGTGGTACCAATGATAACACTTTCTTTATTATAAAGTTATTTGTATATAAGGCCTATATACGTCTATGATTTTGCCGACATAGACGTATTACTAAAGCATACGATCTGGAAGGAGGGATATGATAAGTTTATACGTAAGAATTGGTAAAAACAAACAAGAGCAAAAAGAACAACGAAAATATAAACGTTATCAGAATTGGAAAAGAAGTAATATAACACGCACGGCGGACGCTGCTAAACGATCAATATGTGATATATACACGTACGTACACTTTTCTCGTCTAGTCCTTGAGGGATCAGTGTTTGGTTGGAGACAAAATGTAGACACTTCTTGCAGAGACAGTGAGAAAGAGAGGATAAATAGGGAGAAAGTAAATTTAGAGGAGGAGAGTAAAACTAAACAGAAAATATGAGAGAAACCATTAGAAAACGAGAATAGACATAGGGAGGGATCGGAGAGGGATAGAGAGGGAGACAGGGGGAGGTGAGAACAGGGAAGGAGATCTGATGATGAAGGGAGGGGAGAGGGTGTAGAGAGGGGGAGAGGGGGAGAGGGGGAAAAGGGTACAAGGGATCAGGGAAAAGAGGACGGTAATGTAACTCCAATTAGCGCCATGTATCTACGTCCCCTTTTTAAAGGCCCAGTATTATCCTTGGTCATCAGGTACATGCAAACGTATTTGCGCACATCTAACTCCCGGGGGAGCATTATTAGCAAAGGCTGCTCTATTATAGGGCGCTACAGGCTAATTTTACTGATAATAATGTAGTTTAGCGATATGAATGCATTTGAAAATACACATTCTGTTACATTGGAATCAATACAATCAGAAAAGAAAACGCATTTATAAAGTTGAAATTAAGAATTTTATTGGAGAGTCTATAAACGTTATGCGTATAATTATACAAATAACACGTACGTAAACGCTGTACTTGTCTCGTCCGTGCTAGATCAATGTTTGTTTAAACCAATAATTGTATAATTATTTGTATTCAGGTAGAATGGAGAAGGTAACATAATAACAAGCGAGGGAGAGAGTGCAAAAGAGTGGGAAGGGAGAGGGGGAGAAGGCTGAGGAAGGAAGAGGAGGGTAGTGTCTGCAACCCTTCCACCGTACTGCCATAAGGTAAAAATGTTTTACTGTTAAAATGTATGAAAAACACACAATAATGACCAAAATACCATTTACGTTTAGTATTTGTAATTTTTGTTTGGAGGCAGCCCCCCCCCCCCCCTCCCCAACGCCCCCCATTTGCATGTCCCGTTTTGTAATGAATATTCTAGCTGTATTTTATATAATTACAAGAGAGCATAACAGAATTTTCTAATCGATCGGATAGGCATATTATACTGAAATTGTAGTGCACACATGTGAACATGAGTACTGTCGAATACACTTGCATGTCAATATCATGTAATGTTTTTTTTTGTATGTATATATAAATAATTAATCGAGCAATGAAAAAGGGTTTTATGGGAACGTCCCTCATTCAAGGGTCTTTGTGGCTCAATCGTAGAGCACCCGGTCTAGCAATCCGGAGGTCTCGGGTGGGATTCCCGGCGAAGCCTATTTTTCTTTGCTCAGTTTCAATCAATAACAAGAAAAGACTGATTACCTTGTGATCAAACTCTCAGATCAAGTATCAGACCCAAGTTTTGTGTGTCCGTAAAATGCCATGTAATCAATCCTGGTGGTATATAGGCTATATGGGCCAATCAACTTCTCACTAAAATGCGATCGATCAGCATCTCTCAACCAGTAACTACAAATTAAGGAGATATTGAATAGGTAATTTTGGACGCATATTATGGTGAGTTATTCAGCCACATGCAAACACTGACCAAGGGTTGATATGTGTATTTTTACTGAAGTTTGATGTGTCCACTGAGGGATGTATGAAAGTTTCATGATAAATGAATGTTATTCAATAATAGTCAAGTACTTACTGAATCATTGCCATGCGTCTGTAAAAAGTTTAAATGATCCTAACAAATGTTGAAGAGGAAATAATGAAGAGAAAATTTGTAAAATCATAATTTGGTTCAGTGGTGTATCTACCGGGCCCCGGGGGGGGGGGGGGGGGGTGGGGCGGGGGCGTGGGGGTGCACGTGTCGCAAAATGATTTTACAAAAACAATAACGATTATACGCGTTAACAAAAGCGTTACAAATACATGAGGTGTTCCCCCAATATTTAGCGTGCCCCCCCCCCCCCCCGCCCACCACCCCCCCACCCCTCCCCCCTCCGTCAGTTCGACCACGTTTCGCCTCTGCTTCGATAAGTAAAAATAAACATCAAGGTACGACCGAACTACTGGGCTAGCTGCGAGTGAGTTTGGTTGAAACAGACATATTTTAGCAACTATATCATTTTAACAACTATTCGTGTTCCTTGGTATTGTGTAATCGATTTCTTGATCAAATATTGCCCTAGCCAATACATCGGTTGACAATTCATATTTGATAAGAAGAATTCTTGCACGAAAATATCGCCAGAAATCGATTTTCTTAGAATAAACAATGTAACTCATTTACAAATATTATGTGGTTACCTGTAACCATACTGCATGGTTTTGTTATGTTGGTCCCAAAAGTTTGCATTCAGGCAATTGATTCCAAGAATAATTTTAATTACTGACGTACAATTATTTTGAGCAAATGATTGAAGCAAGAATTAAATTTACGTACACAGAACATTGATTACTATATACAGTCGTGTACACTCTTTACTAAGGCTTTTTGGTTTGATATACGTACTGTGGCGAGGAAAATAGCTATAAAACAAAGTAAGGCTCCCGCACAATCTAGATGCAAACATATTATATATGCGTAGGAGGCGGTATGAGGGGGGAGGGGAGGGGGGGGGGGGGGGGGCTTTGGGCCTGCAGCCCGTCTGGAGTTTTGAAAACTGCCATATATGTATACGGGCAAAAAACACCCAACATTCGGGCAAAGACTTGTCATATTCGGGCAGACTAAAATCGTATTCGGGAAAAGTCCTAACATATTCGGGTTAAAGCATGTTATATTCGGGAACAGTCATGCAAAAGTTTATTATTTAGGGTGGTTAAATCGTGATAATCTTGTTGTTGTTGTTGTTGATTGTTATGTGAAAATGAGGAAGATGGTATTCGGGAAAAGGGCTTCAATCCCCTGGAAAAAAATGTTGCGTACGCGGGATGCACATCACATCATGGATAATTTATTAGTTAATTTACGAGAGCGATAGTGCAGAAAACTATAACTCTCCTTTTCTTCGTGACCTCTTTTAATTTTTCATTGGGGGCATCTCAGTGTAGAATGTATGGCATGAAAATGATACTGATATATCATCAATCAGCCGGTGGCATAGCGCGTGCCTACTTTTTATTTATTTATTTATTTGTATTCATTTTGTTTTTTGTTTGTTTGTTTGTTTGTTTGTTGTTGTGTTGTGTTGTTTTTTTGTTGTTGTTGTTGTTGTTTGTTTTTGTTTTTTTGGGGGGGGGGGGGGGAAAAACAACTTACTGATGAAGCTTCCTGTGTTTTGTATATACACCCTTCCCTTTTGTCAATCATTGAGGGGGGGGGGGGGGGGTGGATGGGCGGGGAACGTACCCTCCTCCTTCTGTGGCTAAGCTACTGAGGAAAGGGAATATTACTGTGCCAAATAGTACAAACAGAAACACCCATACACACGCACACACATACACACACACACGCACACACATACATATACACACATACATTTGCACACACACAAGTGCAAACGCACACATACACACACACATTCAAACAGCAAACAAGCAATACATACAAATCCATCCCCTTACTCATTTCTCTTTTTGCAAGAATAAAACAACACAAAACACAAAATAATTTATATTTGAGCTATTGCTAAAATTTAATTATAAAAAAACACAAACCAGAAATAATATTCTCAACATAGATCAAAAGAATCGATATAAAGCATAGAACCTAAATGACCTTCTTTACTGAATACAAGTAAATCATTAAAGAAATAGATACACTAAACGATAGGAAACGAATGGTAAATATACAAATACAATCAAATTACCCTTTAATAATGAATGGTTATCATAATCATACATATATAAAATAGTTAAAAATGCCTGCAAAAATACCATATTATATATAAATATCGGTACTCATCTACAAAACTAAGCAAGAAATGGCTACTAATGATAAATGAATGATGAATGATAATAAAAAAAACTACAAAGCTGATATTACCCATTAGTATACTCGCATATTATAGCCTCTTGCAACTGTTATTATCACATACTGTATTAGCTTATTATATTGGTGGTACATACATTATCATTGAGAGCAGGTATACATTAGGTGCACGCATAGGTATATATACAAGTTGCTATATTGTTTGTAATAGTTACATGGTTTATACTTATTGAATGATGTAGTAACATTCATAATACAAATGCACATTACACTGTTTGAATAGCACACTGTCCTATATTTGTGAGAGAAAATGAAGATGCTGGTAATATAGTTACACATACATGTATACACGTATACTACATGTATAGAGTAGGCATACTTGATTTGAATCAATTCTATGATCACATATACATTTTATTATGATTTGATCACAAGGAATATACAAAGCTAATAATCACATAACTATATAGGGTGAACATGACAAACAATTCTGCACATTACGAGTGAAACAATGCGGGGGTTGTTACCATATTTACTTATTTGGATGTACCAATACAATATGTTTTCTCCCGCATGATAATCAGCAGTGCCAAAAGTAATTTTTTTAAAATGTAATAAATAAAAAAAAACTTAACCCATTCCCTTTGAGATTCTGAAATCCCCATAGACTTAATACATGACCCACCAGATTCCTGTAGGCAAGGAGTTAACCTGTTTTTTGAGATTCTGAAATCCCCAATAGACTTTGTACTAGCCCTCTAAATTGGGGGAGGGGGGGGGGGGGGGGGGACTGACCCAGCTTTTTATTTGATGAACCCACTATTTGATTTCCCCAACCTACCTCAAAAGAGGTGAATAGTGAAAAGTAGTGGAGAAACTCCCTAATTGTACTTATCTCTGTATGGTGAAGCCATTTCCGAAAATATCATGCTTCTTTTTTTTTGGGGGGGGGGGGGGGTTGAAGCCCCTTAAACCCCCTTTAATAATCCAGTGATTGCAAAGTGACTTTCTTGGTAGCTACTCCATACCGATTTACAATAGCAAAGTGCCCCTGAGGTGATATTTCGGGCGCAGTACTGCACCTAACTCGATTATCCTTGAATGATGCTTTGTGCTCGTACAATCCCCAGCGATCTGACTTCCAGGCTCATTGATGGATGCTATCCTGGTATCTCCTACTTCTAAATGAATCAGTAAGTACCTTTATCCATGGATAAATCCCATTACAACAAGTTTTCATGTATCTTCCAGAAAATGTGAAAAAGAAATTACCAAAATGAAAAGAAGATGATTCAGCCAAGCTTCCTTTTCCCCCTTATCTATGACTTCATTTGATTTGATTTTCTGCGACCGATAAGTGGACATTTTTACACTGACCGATGTTTTCTGAGAATGCCTTTAACATCATACAGATTAGAAGCTGTCATGTCATTGTGCTTTTGAAGAGTATCTGGGTCGCAATAGAAAGTGGCATCCCAACATGTTAGTGACACATGTAAAAATGGTTCCCTTTTGTTAGGTATCAGGAATACTGGAATAGTAGAAAGCTCACCATGTTATGAAATATAAAAAAAATCGTTGACAAGTGGCAGGTGCGTAAAATTGGAGAGTGCATTATCTCTGTTTTTTATACAAATTGAAATGCGCCGCACGCCGCATTTCAGACAGATAACACATCAGCTGTAGACTGATGACAAAGCACTCCTTAGTTGAGAAAGAGGAGGGCGCCAAGTCACATTTTGTTGGTACTTCTGAGCTAGATATTCATGTTTAAAGTCTGGGAGCCTCCTAGCAGCAAAGTTTAACTCCCCTCTTTTATTTTTGGTTAATAATCCCCCAAATTAGAAATAATATGATAAATAACGATTCAATAATAGTATACATAATGCCAGGGACAACAAAATAACCTGTTCATAGTTCGTTATTTAGGAGCCTACTTGGAAGAATATGATGTTTGTCCTTGTCAATTTGTTTCTTATACTATGAATGTACTATGTTTTTAATTTTCAGCATGATATATAATATATGCTATATGGTGTAACTTGCATTACAAATTTGCAAGTATGATCGGACACAAACACCGACTGTAACCTCCGTGGATGTAATCAGGCCCTGATGTGAACGTAGCACAGCTTACGCCTAGTTTACAGGAGACCACCAAACAAATCTTTTCTTCTAGTACAGTGCATAGGGCCATGTTAAATTACTTCATGTGCTTATATATTTGATCAATATTGATTATTATTCTAATGATTAATTTAAGAAAGAGTTTATTTAGCTCATTCCACCGACATAAACAGAATAACATATTTTTTGTTTCTAGAAGTACAGAAAACAAAGCCCATAGCCTCCAGGAACCTGATGGAGCCTGCATTAACTCCATGGGAATTACACCATCTAGTAGGGAACAGGTTAACCCATTGTCTACAGGAACCAGGTGGGGTTTGTTTAACCTATATGGGAATTGCAAAATATAGTAGGGAACAGGTTAAGATTTCGAATTCAGAGAAGGGAAGGGGCAATTCCTGGGCAAACAAAATGTGTGGTATATTTCCTTATTTATCTCTCTTACAGGTACATCAATTAGGGCGTGAGTGGAGAATTGTCCTCCTCGCCCACCCCATTTGTCTTTGCTACATTAGAAATAAGCAATAAGACTTAAGTAAAGCTAGTAGATACAATGAAACATTGCAGGCCTCCCATGGCACATCATCCTTTATCCATCATAGTACATTAGCCACCCAGGCAAGGCCAGGCAAGGGGTCGTAAGGAGAGGGGCACATATTCATTATCTTCTCTACATTACAAAGTACTGAATGCATTATTGGTGAGGCTAGCAGAATATGCTGTGAAATGTATGACACAATGACACATTGCAAGGCCCCCCATGCCGCATCACCTTCCATCCCTCATAGTATGTTTTATATATTTATTTTAGCCTTCTAGGGAGTGGGGTAGTAAGGAGAGGGAGCACAAATTCCTTCAAAGGGTGGAGAATTGCCCCCTTCTTCCCCCTTATCTTCACAACATTACAAATTACTGATCGGATTAGGAGTGAGGATACATATAGACTGAACAATCAGTGTCTATTCTGTTCCACTGACCGCTCCATTTATCGGAATGGGGGTGGTATGAAGTCAGATTGATAAAATGAAACCCCATGTAGGGTCTGTTATTTCTGACTGGGCTACATACTGTTGTGAAAGCTATGATACATGCAATGAAACATTGCAGGGCTCATGCCGCTCATCACCCTGTTATGTCATAGTACATTTATTTGTACTTTTTAGCCATGCAGGAAAGGGGTCAGATAGAAGAGGGGCACTAATTCATTCAGGGGTGGACAATTGCCCAATCCCCTCCCCCCCCCCCCCCCCCCCGCGGTCCCTTTTTATCCTTGCTCCATACTATTTACTGATATAATTAGAGGTGAGGCTGTACATTTCTGTAACGCCTGTGATACTTTTACATGGAACATTAAATGCCCCCCGTGGCCCATCCCCCTTCATAGTTCATTTAATTTTTTACTTTTAAGCTGTTAGCTTGGGGGGGGGGTATTAATGAGGAGGGGGGGTATTAATGAGGAGGGGGTGGGGAATTGTCCCCCCCCCCCTTGTCACCCCTTATCTTTGCTACATACAAGATTACCGATAGTATCAGGGATGAGGCTACACATTTCTGTAAAGCTTGTGATACTCGCCGCCATGCCACATTAGTCACAGTACTTAAATTTATTTTTAGTTTTCACGAGTTCATCTAGCATTATATCGTATCTCTGTAAAACCTTGGCACCTTCCTATTATATCCACACTACATTATTTACACAACTGTGCATTCAATTTTGCATTCGACTTTGGGATACTAGCTATAAATTAATGTGGCTCATTATATATTACGTAATTTTTTTGCTGACTTAGGTTTGTGGTATATTGTGTTTGAGATACATTTAGCATAATATCCATCTCATGTTTTGTTTTAATTCTGAGCATTACCACTTAGCTCTATTTACACAACTTGCATATAGTTTCAGATGGCTATTAATATGGCTCATGTTCTATCACATTAAACAGCTTGCATTGTGTTTTTGATACATTTAGCATAATATCTATCAAATTATCATTTTTTGTTGTTGAGTTTTCCATCTAGCATAACCTCTTAAATAGCTTGCAGGCTTTCTAACCACACTACATATGTCTCTATATTTTTTACACAACTGTTCATTTAATTTTGTTTGTCATTTTGGATAGCGATGTACATGTATGTGTCCTAAATTCTAAATCACATTACATCACTGCTACTAGTATATGGTTTGCGGTATATTGTGTTTACGGTACATTTTGCATAACATTAATCACTTTTTCTTTTAGTTTTCAGCCAGATTACATAAACATTTACATATTTTTAACCACACTATGCGCTGTCTCTGTTTTCACAAGTGTGCATTCCATTATAATTTTGCTATGCAATACATTGTGTATGCGATAGATTCAGCATTTCATTGAATCAGTGTATTATTAAACAGTAGCCTACAGTTAGCATGGGACAAATTTCATATCACATTATTCACTTTGGTATGTACTTTTTGTGTATATGCGGCTCATTTAGCATTACATTAAATTAGTGTATTATTAAGCAATACAGTTAGCATGTGGTTATTTGTATATATGCGGCTCACTTGGTACATTGAATCATTGACAGTAGTATTATGCAATACATGTGCATGTGACCATTTCACATTACCTTCCACCCATATATAATATGATATGCAGTACAGTAAATGATGTATACAGTATATATATGTGACACTTTTCATATCGCATTATTACAATCACTTTGGTATATATGTGGCAATTTGAGTATGCGACACATTTAGCATAACATTCAATCAGTAGAGACCGTATGCAGTTTGTTGTGCTTGTGACAAACTTCACATAACATTCCAACAATTTAACATGGTAAGTACTATATTCTATTGTGTATATAATGTGACAAATTTCATATAACATTAATTGAATCAATATGGATTGTGTATATGGCACATTTAGCATTACATTTGTTACTTTCCCATTATGGTATGCAGAACATATTATAAATGTAACACGATTAATGTCATATTTTATCAGTATGCATTATTACATCAGTATGGTTGAAGTAATTTTTGCATGCGAAAAGTGCTACATATGTACTTAGCCCTGTAATATATTATAATCATGTACGCTGTGTAATTTTAAATGCAATTAAATGCAATTTTAAATGCAATTTTAAATACATGAATATTATTATGTATATTATGCAAGTTTGATATGATCTTGTATACTTCACATGTTACAGAAGTATGCATCACATAATGTATACAGTGTGGCGTGTGTCACCTTTCACCTTAAGATACATCAGAAGTTGAACATTTCACAGGAATTAACATGATAATCATTACCATACTGTATAATGCCATTTATATGCAGCTCACTGTTGTGTAACAAATTTCACATTAAATTACAACTACATTGTAAATTGTGCATTTGATAATCTTACATTACATTTACGAGTTATGGTATGGTGTAGTATGAGTTACATTGTACATGTGACAAAATTTCACATTACAAACATTACATCAACATACATGTAGTTGCATGTGAGACACTTTACAGTAACATGAGTATATTGTATGCAGTAAATGTGACCAATTCGTTACATAACATCAGTACATAGTATACAGTACATTACGTAAGTGAGCATATTGACACTTCATTAATACATTGTCTGTATGGTATGTGGTAAATTGTGTACTTGACAAATATTACATTAATACATTGCGTATACAAGTTAAATATTGAACACCACCTATGGAACATACATTGTAAGTGCTTGGAGTGACAGTGTTTTGAATGGAATAGTACATGTTACTACTGTTGATAATCAACTATCAAAAGAAGATTGTATATGCTTTAAAACATAAAATACCGTAACAAATTTGTCAAACTATTGCTTTATATGACTATTTCATCTGCTTGTCCTATTGCCTGCATGTTCTAATTTGAACGATTAAAGGGAACGACCGTAATGCATAGATAAATAAAAAAAACATTGATTTTAAACTTTACATGGAAAAGTCTCTTTATACATAGTTAACATATGTTGATCACAATACTGATTTACACTATGCTAATTTTTCTTCGCCAACTTTTTGTGCATATAATGTTTTCAACATCAAATTTTTTTTTTTTTTCCTTCAAATTACAAAAAAATATAGATATATTCACACAACATTAAGTCATATCATTTAGTTACGTACCTTTGCCATCAACTGATTCATTTTTATTTGTGCACATTCTAAAGACCAGGGCCCTGTATCATAAAGATTTGCAATTAATCTTACAACTGATCAATGCATTTATCAAACAATCAATCAATTGATCATACAACTAACCTTAATTATTTATGTTAAAGCTAGGGCCCTGTTCATTCTTTTTTTCGATTGATCTTGTTTCATATTGATCTTCTTCATTCAAAAAACAAACTTTTTAAATCTGCTAACTATACTATTCCTTGAAATGCTACAAAAGCAAATCTATTTGTTTCACTTTAATGCAACATTCCGCTGTCTTAATTGCCCACTTGATCTAAGACTCTAGAGAGCTATTGAAAGGGTCTTGTCTTTACACTAATTCAATCTTTCGTTGAAGAAAACATCTCTGCCAAAATCATGCTATAATCCCTTGAAATATGTTTGTCCATTCCTTTTCTTCATTCATGCTTGTTGTTTTCCAAATAGCAATATTAATTACCCTCCTCTAGGGGAATAAATATGTGGAAAAATTGCCCTTTAATTATAGGGGCAAAGGTGATAAATAAATAGATCGCTCCTCAGAAACAGATTTACACACAGGTCTATCAAATTTCAATTATGAAGCAATATATCGTTGGTTGAGAAGAGAAGGGTAACAAGTCACCTTTTCGTACTTCTGAGATAATCATTCAGGTTAACTATTTTGGGAGTTCTGTCGAAAACCAAAAAACTCTTAAAAGTGCCAGGGATTTAATGCTCTATGGCATTTGAGTGCATTGTAACTCGCAAAAATGCGAGTTTGGCACTCAAGGAGTTAAAGGGAAAGTTGAGTTTTGGTAGAGAGGGCGCTAGACTACTTAATTGGTTTGTGAGGTAATGAAAAACTGAGTGTAAAATTTGAAAGAGCATAATATTTAAACCATAAAATCATCTTTGTTTGATCAAAATCGGTTCAGAAACGGCTGAAATATCCATAAATATAACAATTTGTAATAAACCCGGGGCCCCGGGTTCATTAGAGAATTTTGAACCAGCCGTTAAAAATTCAAAAAAATGCTTCCTCTTTTCAAAAAGTTACAAAATAGGTATTTAAATAGTTGTTGGTTATTTCTCTATCTAATCACTATTTCAACAAAGCATCACATGCACAATATTTTATTCAAAATGGTTGAAACCGATGAGTGTTTAGAGAGCGCCCTCTTACGTTTTAACGGCTCTTTTTGAATGATAACATGATCTTTACTACGTCATTTGTAATTTTGTGTTCCTTTCTAGTTATAACTATTAGTTTGTAATGTAATGATGCAGGTTTTGGTTACTAAAATTCAGTTTCACTAAAACTGTACTCTCCTTACCAGAACTCAACTATCCCTTTAAGCTCTCTTTTATTTTTGAGAAAGATCATCAAAATTTGCATTATGATTATCTGAAAATTTGGCATCAAACAGAAAAGGCTGCGCCCTTCAGGATGGTATGCAGAAGTCAATTTAGCAAAAAATGTTACTTAATGCCCTTCTCCCTCTCACTCAACAGTAGTATGCATTCCTGTATCAGATAGCTTCATAATGAACCACCAGCCCCAAACAAACAACACTGTTGATGGGAATGCATGTAACCCATCCAGGACTGGCCCTGCTTATATACATGGGCTGGGGTCTTTAGTGAATGTGTGTTTACCGCAAAATACAAACAGTTATGCATGGGGTTACCCCTCCTATACATATAAAAGATGATTTATTACTCATCACTTCTATACAGAGTGTATACAAATGCAAATACATGTGGTATAATATGATGGTAGGGGTTAATACACATAGATGGCATATGGCCACCAGGGTACACTCATAACAAATTTAATCATCATCATCATCATTATCATATAGCTCTATTATATTTGACCTTTCAGAGAAACAAGTGCTGGCATATTTATGTACTCACACGGGCTCATCTTTTTTGCATCCCAGAAACACTTGTCAATAAATCAGTCTCCACGACGATAGAAACACATTCATTATCGAAGAGCCCAACAGAATACAAAATGCAACTGAATCTACCTATCTAGTTCCCCTACTACTACAATGTACATACAACTTGCTTACTGTTTCCACACGATTCCACAAGTATAACATTTGTCAAATAGTAGATACAAATATTCAATCATATGCATTCATATTATTATTATACAGTCTATGCTGGTACAGTTGCAGATATACAAATATTCTTAGTTTTCTTTTAGGCACATGGCATGTTCATAATATATAGAAATAAAAGGCAGTATATTTTTTCCAACATAATATACAGTCACAATTATGATTTTGTTTTTTTTGTCCAACAAACAAAGGTAAGACAGAGATTACATATCAGCAGTACTTGGCATTCAACTCAGTGTCAAAATTTACAGAACAATGCTTGAGTTATTATGACAATTGAATTGTGTTCACAACGTATACAGAATAAAGATAAAGATATATCGATTTCTGCATTTTTGTTCCATTTTACGAGCATAAATATTTTAAGCGTAAAAAAGGAGAGGTAAGCAGCCTTAAGAAAAAATAATCCTAGCACACATGCAGAATTCAAAATAATATGGTAGTGAGTGACAAAGAAAGCTAACAAGATTGGTTCAGATCAAAGAGAGATACCTAAAAGGCAAACTTAAACAAGAACAGTCAATTCCCCCCTCCCCACCCAAGAATCACCTGATTTTGTCCCTACATTTCCAGACCTAATTCAGCGAACGCATTATATGGGTCTCACACGATGACATCTAGGACAAATCATCTGCAAAATGTATAGGCCTACTTATGACACTTGCTATTTCCGTATAGCTAAAGTGTATATCGTTGGTTGAGAAAGAAGTCACTTATGACCTTCATAGATAACCAGGTTTAAAGTTTGGGAGCCTTGCTTTAACCAAAGTTAATTCGCTTTATTTTTTGTTCATAAACATTTGAGGAGATGGTATGCAGAACTCGATTTTAAACCAAAAATTGGCTTAATGCCCATCTCCCTCTCACCTGACGATATATTCAGCATGCATTTGGTTCATATGATACCTGATTTTGGTATAACACACATTTGCCATGGGGCCCTGGCCTGATTAGGATAATAGCCCCATCCCATACATGAGCAAATCATTTCAAACGAAAAATTTAGTAGATAGATCTAGCAGGTAAAAGGAAATAGAGCAGAAAATTGAGGAGGGAGGGGGTCAATAGGGGGTCATCATAGTATGTGACTGGGCAAAAGTTCATCTCTGATGTACAGGATAGAGTGCTATCATCTATGATACCAAGTGTATTGATTAACGCAATTGAATTCATTAACGGTGGTTCAGATGCGTAAATCGCTATCTTGAGAACGCCTTGCGCACCCGTTCATATTCACTGCGCGCATGACTCACTGGCTTACTGTTATGCAGTGCGCACAAACTAGCCTAGTTCAAAATGGCGACCCACCGTGTAGCATCCCCACACATGACAATCTTTAAAGGTTGTCATGGATGGGGAGGTAGAGGGCGGGCTGCATGAACATTCATAAATAGTCTAGTTTGTGCGCACTGCATAACACTGAGCCAGTGTGCATTTTGTATCCTGCACAAGTCGTTTGCAAGATGGCACTGTGCATATGATTTACAAATGCAAACCACCTTTAAAACGCACATACAGTTATAAGCAAACCCACACATACCTCCTACAAATTGCATTCAATCCTTGCACTCACACACATACATACAGATACAGACAGACAGACATGGACACACTGACAGCATTGCATACATGTATATACCATGCATGTATATGACACTTCCAACAATTTACACAGACATACATAACGCACACACGCACACACACACAAACAAAAGTGGGAAAACTGCAGTTAAACTAACTTTTTGACCATATGCTGGGAAAATCTGTGCATTTTGTAAAAAAATCAAGACAAATACAAAGTTATCATGAATACAACCATTATGTAGCTTTTAGAAAACTGCATAATGCATACGGTAAAAAGAAATTATTCTCTTCAGCTTTAAAAAAAAACACTTGAGGCTCTCTTCAAATTGTTGACAGAAATATGAGAGGTTCTCTTTCAGTAATTGCGAACTTGAAGTGATACTCCAAAACCAAGCCTATATGAAACATCACGATCTATGATTAAACAAAGAAATACATCGCTGCTCGCGCATTAGGAGAGAAGACACGGCCAATTTGAAGCATTAGCAAAAGAGCTTGATTACCCTGGGCAATCCCATCACGATAAAAGTTACGCATATCTCGAGGTCTGTGTCTTACGAAAACAGGAAATTGTGCATGCCGGATAAGCAAAACTGCATGACACTGGCATTTGCAAATAACTTACGATGATGACCACAAAATTGAAAATAAAAAATGTTTGTCATAAAATGTTTCTTTGCTTGAATTTCACTCTATCAACCCTATCATTTTCTTGTTATTCTTTGTTAATAATTTGTCTACATTTCCATCTGAATACAGAGCCAGAGCTAGAGACAGAGAGAGAAAGAGAGAGGATGTGTGATGTGTTTAAATGTCTGGCAACAAATTTTATGTTATTGTATTTTAACGTGACAATAAATTATCTATATCTATATATATCTATATTAATCAAGGATGGCACATGTCATGTAGTTTCATCTGAAGTTGATCAACTTTTAATACCTTAAATTTTTCACACAAATGCAGCATGAAAAGCAGGTGTTTTCCGGCTCTTCACAAAATAAAGTGAAATGAAAAGACGTGGGAAGACGAAATTTGGAGTCAAGAGAATTAACCCGTTTCCTACTAAATTTTGCAATTCCCATAGAGTTTATACAGGGCCCATAGGCAATGGGTTTAACATCTCTTTTGTGATTATGAGATGCCAATGAGGTGTGATATCGGAAGATGGATTGTGCATGGGAGAGAGGTGATTTTCATACCCGTTGAAGCGGAATTCATATTCCGGAAGGTGTCCGAACACCGCATTGATGGTAGTTGTGGGTGCGATGCCCCACCTGGGGGTATTTCACACTAGAAAGATAAGGCGTGCATGGGCCCTGTTTCGTAAAATTTGCTCCGTTGTTGTAAGTAATGTCAAGTTATTGCAATTACTATGCCAACAGCTAAAGTGCTTCATGCCGATTGGCTGCATGCAGGGGAGTTAATGCAATAGTTGGACATTTACAGCAACGCAGGGCCCTGTTTCATAAAATGGTTCCTCCAATTGTTATTAATGTCCAATTCTTGTAACTACCATGGCAACAACCAATCAGCATGGAGCATTATAGCTGTTGCCATGGTACTTATAATAATTGTTCACTTACAACAATTGGACAAGTTGTTATGAAACAGGGCCCAGAAATAGTTTTATGAACTGGAGTCCTGACCTTTTGAACATTGACAAGATCCTAGCAGCCAAACAATATATTCATTCAAACTTGCAAGATATTATCATGATTATTCTGAGAAGAACAAGAAAGGTGTAAAAACAGGAGGTAAAGACATGCAGGACATTCCCACCTTACATTGGGGAAGTGGGAGATCGAAGAAAAACGTTTTCTGGGAAGGGTGTTGGAACACACTGCTGTGATGGTGATAGTGGGTGAGATGTTGCACCTGGGGGTAGTTCACACCAGAAAGATAGAGTCTGACCTCTTTCACAACTAAAACACACAACCTGACAAAACATTCATTCATTCAAACTTGCAAATTACGACGCGGTTTCTGGGAAGACCAAGGTGTAAAACAACGAGGCAATGACATGCTGGTTAATACTCTCTCACATTTGTTAACTGAGTGAGAGTAATCCTCATTACCCTCCTACCTTCACATTTCTACGCATGCAATAGTAAAACCAAGCCAGAATTTGCAGACATGCAATGATGAAGCTCTCTCAGAACGTGTCGTGCAAATGTCCTTAGATATGACGGCTGGCGCCATTTATCACCTGGGGTACTTCACACCTAAAAACAAAGCTGAATCCATAAGCAGCATAGCCATGATGAAAAGTGTCAGTGAACTAATGTAGTTCCTGAAAAGGTGTCCAAGAAAAACAGCAATTAAAAGGCAAAGACATGCTGGTCATCGCCATCTTCCACCTGGGGTACTAGCTGCGTTAACCCATTCAGGACTGTTTGGTAGTAAAAGATACATGCAGTAACCATATGGTAACATACAATTGTAAAACCACAGAAAGCCTAGGGTGTGCCAAATGCAAGTGTATACCTTTATGGTGGAAAATGCAAAATCTGGGAGGAAATTGGTTAATTTAGACGGAACAAAGAGAAGTACTTGGTGAGGCATCGGAAAACAAATTTGCATGCAAATTACCAAATGTGGGCTCGAGACTGTGTGCATGGGATAGGCGATATAGCCTGCACTAGTGACATACGGTAAGCCTGCCCCATGTACTTCACTAGGGGGGTAACATTATACACGGGGGCAGAATGCAGCACCAAAATGAATTACAGGTTCTTTGACCCCACGCTGATGTGTGCGCAGATTTAGAGAAATTTGCGGTCTTTATTGCTACTTGTGCCCTTGCAGTCATTGCCAAAGTCATATACATTTTTACCGCACCGCATCCATTACAGGACAATAACATCGGTAATTGCCGTAGTCTCCTGAATGAATAGTAATAGCCATATAAAAGGACACATGTATGTAGTTTTATCAAAATCAGCGAGTATTGTTTGTGAATTCTTGCCCGAGCACGAGTTCACGAAATGTCGGTCACAAATAAAAAGTGAAATGAAAATTTGTTTGTCTTCTGCCTAAAAGATCATTTGGCAAGAAAATTGTTTCTCTTTTTATTTTATACAGCAACTTGCCTGAAACATATCTCCTCTTCACTTCCTATAAGGTCTTTCGATTAGATCATGTGGTAGCCTTTACTACGCTCTTAACCTATTTTGGCTGAAACATGATTGGTTTTTCTTCAATAATGCCCCCTTTCTGAAACATCTTGTTGTTGTGACATCTCAACCAGTAGGGTAAGGATGTGGTCCAATTATAACACATTGTGTTAACCCATTGCATCTGGGAACCTGTTAGGTCCTGTATTATACCTATGGAAATAGCAGAATCTAGTAGGGAACAGGTTTAACACTCCTTGAGATAGCTAAAACTTGTTTTCATGCCTAAAAATGCCACTCTTTTTGTTCATAATTTCAATTCTTAACCCCAAGAGGATGCTAGATTGGACAGAAGTTTGTGAAGTGACCATATTAGCAGGCCCTCCAAGGAAAAAAAAAAAGAAGAACAAAAATTAGCGGAGTGACCGCAAGAAGCAGACATAACAAGAGGGGAATGTGCTAATGTGCCGATGTGCCCATCTAGCTATCGATCGCCAACTGAGCAAACACTCGCGATCACTTCAGACACAAGGTGGTTTGGATAGACGAGTACAGTAGATGACCAATGCAGTACTCCTTCTATCTCTCTCCCCCTCTCTCACCATCTCACCTTCTCTCTCTCTCACCGTCTCTCTAAGTACCAGTGAAACAATATATGGGGCTCCGGGTGATCTAGCCCCCCAAATGCTAAAAAGAACCCCCGTAAATCATAAAAAGCCCCCATGAAATCCCCATGAGTTCAATGCCACCAAATTTTGAGTGTGCTACTTTCATGCAGGTGAGCTTGGAAAGTAGCCCTCCAAAATATAGTTTTTAATTTGTAGATTGTACTCACTCTCTTTTTTTCCTCTTTAACAGAAAGAAAAGTTGGAGTTATATGACAGAAGTTTGGGTAGGTTTAAGAGAGACATCTCTAGCTCTCTTTCTTACCCTCTCCCACTCTTAGAGATAAAGTTGAGATAAACACAATGCTTCCCTTCGATCTCTCTTGCTGCTGAACATGGAGTCCCGAGTGAACCTATAATCATTTCTATCCTTCTCTCTGCATCTGGATAGGTGGAGGAGATAACCCATGTAGCGCTCTAAACTAAGCACATTTTTGCTGCCCAACGTACGCCGCACTCTCGATACCCCTAATTCCATACATGTAGTCAGCTGATCAGCAGATGGATGTTCATTTTATAACCCTAAAGCTGAGTCCTTAAAGGGATACAGTAACTTTGTTGACATTTGCAAAAATTGGTGAATGGTTGATAAAATGCATTTATGTGATCTGATATGTCCACTATAGTGATGTGTGAACATACCATGGTAAATGAAGGTAATATGACTGAGTAATGAGCAAAAATGCAAAGTGCTATGACTTAATTTGTACAGTTAGCCACTAGATAATTATAAATCTGAACACTTCAATCATACATATCTATATAACGGAAGACAAATGTGGAAAACTGAAAGCTGTTCCATACTTCTATTGGCAATACGAAAACAATGTGAAATGTGAGGTATGTGAAGTATGTGAGGTATGTGAGTTCCAAGGAATTTTTGATGATTTTGACAATGTAACTAGATCCCTTTAAGCCTCCATCTCAATCCCCAATCGCATGTCTATTGATTCTCTTCCTCTTCCACTGCACTCTCTTCAATTCTCTCTCACCCAGGCCTCTCATCTCTCTCAACATGTCATAAGAGGTGATAACATGGAGTCATGAATGACTCAGTGAAGATGACTTTCCATGAATTGTGGACGTGGTGTGGCAAGATCGGTAGAGCGCGCACTTTCTGATCTCGAGATCCCGAGTTCGAACCCTGCCCACTCCGTTTGTCCTTCAGCAAGACAATTAATCCACATTGCTGCTCTCTACCCAGGAGTATAAATGGGTACTTGGTCGGGTGTTAATTAGCCTTCAGCGCCCGTTGGGCAGCTGGGCTAGTATGCTCCCCAGGGAGTTGAGACGGTGCGCAAGATAATTGTGCGGGTTCGGCAGCAAAAAGACATTCACTCAATTATAGAGATAGTAGAAACTAAGTGCTTTTCCATTAATACTGTCTTAACAATCAATGTTGTATCTCTATATTTTTATGTATGAAAAGCGGATTCATCATAAATGTCAATAGCGAAGACGGATTTATACATTTGACATTCACAAATTTTGTTGGATTGGTTTGAATGGCAGAAAGACAGTAACTCAGCAGAAACTGTATGAATTAAGTACCTTTCTACAGTCAGCCTCAGTATCATTATCCACCTTTTCCCCTTCATGTACATTTCCCTCTCTTTAATAGAAGTCTGAACATGGACACATGAATGACTCACAGACTCTGAATATTTGACATTCACAAAAATTGTGGGTTTGAGTGGCAGAAACACCATGACCCGAAATTGTGGCAACTAAGTGCTTTTTTACTGTCTTAACAATATCTATCAATTCTTATCTTGATCTCTCCACATCCCTTCCTAGCATAGAAGTGAGAAAATGAGCTATCATAAATGACTCAGTGTAGAAGGGTCTATGAATATATGAATTCCACAAATTTGTGTGGAATGCGCCATGTAAAAGCATTAACTCAAACAGAATTTGTATGAGTTGCATCTGTCATATTCTCTTAATGTCAATTTCTACAATAGCGATGAGAAATGGAGTCACGAGTGACTCAAGGTTCAGCTGATGAGTGATGAGGGATTAACGTTATGTCTAGCTGGATGAATTTTGTTGCATTTAGACAAAGTTAATGGATCACTTTAATAGATAAAGCATGCGAAGTGGAGATAAATACGGACTGTTCTTCAATCTGTGCATGTATGTATGTATGTAGCAAACACAAGTGGCATTGTCATGACAGCGTTAGACTGCATTTAGAGGCAATAATATCAGCTCCGGAGCGCATCACCATTTTCCCAAAATACCTGACCTTAGATCGATCACCAACATCGTTCTCTTTCTCACTTATCTAATTCACCCTGCTCTCGTCGCATTGTGCTGCACGAAATGCAAACTGGCACACTGTCAAATGCGCGGCGCGATGTCGATCATCCGATAATCAAATTTAAATTATCGGGCCGGGGCTGAACATGCGGCGCCGTCAAACATTATAATGCGGCACACGCATGGCAACTTACTTGGATACACAGTCAGGCAGTTGTCAAATGCTGATTCGCCCGCACATGGCAGTGTGCATGTTTGACAAACAATGTGAGATCCATTGATCATACACAGTAATGTACTTGTCCATTGTAGGCCTTCATAGCCTGGCACACTTTTAACAAGGGATTTTTTATGTAAAATTGTACAAGACATTGTCCTGAATGAATTACAGTAGGTTGAATTTCTTGGTAAAATCATGTCATTTGACTTTATTTCTTTTGTCCATCATGGACTAAATGTAACCCATGCACTATAATTATTTTGAATTACCATCTGAATTTTGTCTTCAAATCCATGCATTAAAATATCCTTGGGTTAAATTTTACACTCTGACATGACAAATTTAGGCCATTTATTCTTACAGTGCGACTGGCATATCTAGCCCATTACCTATACATCCACATAAGGTGGAATAACGTACCTTACATGTTAAAGGTACTTCAGATTCATCAAATGAGATGCGCGGCGCCATCTTAAGTACACGTTGCGCACGGTGCGTGATGCACGTTAGCTCAGTGTCATGCGGTGCGTGCAAACTGGCCCAGTTCAAAATGGCGACCCGCTGTGTAGCATCCCCACGCTTGATGCCCTTTAATCCATTCAAGACTGGTCCTAAAACTAAGCAATAGGCTGGGTTTTTTATGGACAATGTGTGTTATTCCAAAATACCAATTAAAATGCACTAGATGTTTTAACCGTTTAAATTAGATGTTTAAATATCATATATGTACTGATGAACCCACTAAACAGCAATGTGCACTTTTAAGTAGTTTCTAAGGTAGACAGCAGTGCGTTAATCTTCAGTCGTGAAGTCTGCACTTTATACAGAAGAAGCAGAAATGCTTTTGAGAATAAATGTGAAATTCAATAGGCTTATAGCAACCCATATATGTTCTGGAGATCTTGATCTCAAACATGATGTCCTAGAAAATTCTATGAGTCAAAAATAATTTTCTGTCATCCTTCTACATCATCAATATAAATTGATAGATGTAGTAATCCCCTTTTAAGTTGAAGTTGGGCCGTTTGTCAGTTTTTACTCTCACACAAAAAGAATTCTTATTTTAAAGGTATAAAAAACTCCTGGCTCTTACTTTAGAGTTCTCATGGACAAGTGAAAAGATAGACTAAATAATGTTGAAAAAGACTATCGGAACAATTCATTTACAGTTGTATGATGGGAATAAAAATGGGAATAGGATATGCATTATCCGGTAATTCATATTCAATGGTTAGCATCCGCTGATCAATGGGTATATGCTCCATTTCAAAACTAGGTTGAGTAATCTGCAGCATTTGTATTGCCTTGTAACAGACGCCAAGCACAGATCAGGGATTTCAACCCCGCATCAATTATTTTTTTCTTCTCTTTTCAATTTGTTGGTGACTGCACTGTACGTTCAGGAATAGACTACATTCAGCCAGGAATACATGTGCTTGCTTTTAAACATTTTAGCTTGACTCGATTTGTTGGGGTACCGTACACATTCATGGATTTCAATAGACTTTTTAGCTCGATTCAAAGAGCGAATGCGTCACAAGAAATATTGAATTGAACTCTGTCAACAAAACCCTGCACATATGACAAATAAAAAACCTCTTTCATAAATTTACGAGCAATATCCTCGAAATTCTACACACACTGGAAGAATACAAGTAGCCACAGAGAGCCAGTATAATCTTATTTCAGAGAAGACGGAAAATGATCAACCTGCATTTCAAATGCAGGTAACTCTTTTCAAATACATGCATGCCATTTTCAAATACATTTCCATATGAACAAATATGAAGGTCTCTAAAATGTTCAGTCCTTTACAAAATCAAAATACATTTCCTCGTCTACAAAATACATTAGTTCCAGCAGATAGACATTGTCTTTGCAGCAATAAGCGATAGATGCAGCTTCTTTTTCGTTTGACTAAACTCAGGCAGTAGGCCTAAATCTGTAAGCCTGGTTTGATTACATTCACCAATAAAATACTTTGCCTGTATTAGGGGACCCCACTTCAACCCAGCAACTACAAACACTCATGTCAATTTCACTCAAGCTCTGCCCATCACGGTTGCTTCGCTACCACTGACAGTATGCGATAGGTCGGTGTTTGAGGTCGTGATTAATTTGAGAATACGCATGCAACAATGTAGCACAAATTGCTGACAATTAGGGAGAGACCTGGCATACATTTACCAAGGGCGCTGATAGCTATATTGGTAGGTAGAGCACTAGATCATTAACCAGAAGGTCGTTGGTTCAATGCCAGCCTCTGTCATCCTTATTTGCTGCCAAACTAGTACATTAATTTAGAAGTCAGAACCTACACACAGTTAGTTTCCTTTGTAGTTGTATAACATATGCATCAATGTACACAAAAGACAAAACCTAAATTTGAGCCCAAGCTAAAGTTCTCAGATGAGAAAATACTTCTGAAACTTTTCCTCTTCTTTCGGTGAGTGACCCGATTATTTTGGCAGTGAATCTGCAAATAGAGTGGAAAATGAGCGTTCTGAGAACTATCTTATCCTGCATGTTCCCTTCTTAGAAAGAGAAGACCTTGGAGGCCAATTCTAGGTACCTCCACAAAGGATTGAGGAGAAAACTGGCCATGCATAATGCACAGACTGCAGAGAAAAAGAAAACATGGAGGTTCAAGGCGATTTAGCCCTAAAAATACAAATATGATCCCCCCAAATAATAACAGATACCCCTAATTTCTCATTTGATGCAAAAATAAATTCATTTTTAAGCAGGTAAGGTTGAAAGGTAGTTTAAACAAAAATAAGAAAATAATGAGCGCATTACCTAATCTACAAACCCTTACTAACAAGAAGAACAAGTCTAAACTTTGCTCTCAAAATATATATGTACAGTTAAAAATTTCAGTAGGAAATTAAAAATGTTTCATGATCAAAAATGAACAATTCTTCTTCTTATTCAATACCAGTACAGATGACTTTCCCAGCTAAACCCTTGCACACCCTATAAAACCTAACCATTATAAAAGAACAAAAATTGCTCCAACTGTGAACATACATTTTTACAGTGGATAAACATATCAATAATGAATGAAGCCATTCCCCGAGCTGTGGCCACATTAATATTAAGTACATATTACCAACCTATCAATTTTGCACCACAAGGGATTATTAAATGGACCAAATCAATATTTGAATAAGGTATAAATATTTCTCCAGAGTGGTAATCAAAAAAGAGAAACTGGGTTTTATTTGGCATAGTGGTCTCAGCAGAAGCATTAATTACAGAATTTAATTTTCGATACATGTTACCCGTCCACGGCTGGTCCCAAAAATTACTCTGGCTTAAGTCCATGGAGAATGCATAATTATAACAAAAAATAACAAAATAAAAAGTACGAAATGACCTCTTTTCCAGTGCAAGCATGTGTCAACAAAGTAAAACCTATGCATTTTTAAATAACGTGATGAGACACCAGGTTTAGGTTTTACAAGCATAATAAATCATGCACACAGGATATACTTGAACATATCTGTACGTGGTATTTTGTTTTTATTTTATAAATAATAGATACATGTAGGCTATACATTTGAGACATAGAAAGCGTTTGCTTTCACTCTAACATTGATTATTCAGTAGTAGTCAAGGAGAAAGTGTTGTGATTCTCTTTTTTTTTAAGGGAAAAGAGCATTCCAGAAAATCAGTTGTTTTTATAAACGATATTTTATTGAAGGTCTACAAAGATTGTAAACTGAAATTTGTTTATAAATAAATGGGTAGAATTGACAAGAAAAAACTGTGCAAATTTCTCAACATTAAATAAAAATTTACTCTTGGATTTTGAGTTTCCTTGATATTAAAGCAGAGCTGAAGCCATTTACAACAGAATGTCAGTACAAAAAAGAACTGAAAAGAAAGAAACAAAGTTTCACTAACTTGTCAATATCAAAGAAGAAAACAACAAAACTTTTCTCTTTGATGCTTTGTGCGTTCCATTGACACTTTGTGCAGCGCTGAAGCACATTGCGACAAGATTTTATTCCAAAATATAAGGGGTCGAATTGAGAAAAAAAATCTGTTAAAAACTTGTCAACATCAAAGATAAAACAACAACAAAACTTTTCTCTTAATTGTTGCATTCCATTGATGTTCTGTGCAGTGCTGGATCAGTTTGCAACAAAGTTATCAACATATATACAAGGGGTGTGATTGCTTTAACAAACTTTTTTTTTAAAGAAGCAAAACAACAACGAAACTTTACTGTCAGATGTTCCATTCCGTTAACGTTTTGCGCAGCGCTGGAGCAGTTTGCAAAGGGTTGGATTCCTTTAACAAACTTATTAAAAAACAAAGAAAAACAAGAACAAATCTTTACTCTTAGATGTTGCATTCCGTTAACGTTCTGTGCAGCACTGGAGCAGTTTGTAAAGGGGTTGGATTCCTTTAACAATCTTATTAAAAAACAAAGAAAAACAAGAACAAAACTTTACTCTTAGATGATGTATTTCGTTGATGCTTTGAGCAGCCTTGATGCTTTGAGCAGCGCTGAAGCAGTTTGCAATTACCAAGTTACAGGCAAGCAAGGAGACCAGGGGATGGGTGGTTTTACGACGGAGTGAAGTATCGGGTTTCCACGGAACAAATTATCAGGTTTCAACGGAACGAAGTATAGGGGTTTAAAGGAGTCGAAAACCGAATTTCGATGAAGCGAAGTATCAGATTTCAATGGAGCGAAAATACCTAGGGATTTGATGGAGCAAGGTATTCGGTTTCGACGGAGTGAAGTGTCGGGTTTCAACGGAGCGGAGCATCAGGATTTTGAAGGAGCGAAGTCTGAGGAACGACTAGATTACCAAGGTTTCAGGAGGAGGAGGCTCGATGTAATGAAGAAGTAGAAGGTTGACAAGATGATCGGAGTGTTGAGCAAGGAGGTTGGTGGTTTCAGGGTTGCCATGATGATGCGACTGAGTGACGACGACGTTCCAAATCAGATGGGGAGCATCATGAGACTGTCACGTGACTGTCAGGTGACTTAGACCTCATCCCCAGCAGCAGCTGCAGAAGGGAAATACAACAAAATGAACAGAATATTAATAAGAATGTTATAAATATCATTAATATATATATATACCTGCTTCACCTAAATAGGAGCAATGTGTTGAAAGGTTACACAGATGTAGGTAGGACTACACATCATATGTATGACCAGATGGTGGAAATCCTGCACGAAGGGAATACATATATGTCAAAAAGAATACAAGCAGAGCATTATTTAAAATGTTATAAGGATATATGTCCTGCTTCTCCTCAATTGTAGCCTCCTGTTCTCAGGTCCTGGAGATGTACATAGGCGTGTGACCTGTGACAAAAATACATTGGAGCTCAGGGCATTTAGCCCCTGAAATGCCCCCCCCCCAAAAAAAAAAATAATAATAATAAATAAATAAATAAATACAAAATCCTAAAAAAGCCCCCTTTAACCCATTCAGGACTGGTCCCGAAGATACTCTGGTAGGGGTCTATGGAAAATACATGTTATAGCAAAATCAATTATCAAAGTGCTATTTTTATACAGGCGGGCTTAAAAAGTGGCCCCGAAAAATTAATTATTTTCATCCCTGCTCTTGACCATGTGGATTGATATCTTTCACGGTGAAAACAAAATGCAAGCATACTAAATGGAACGTTATTAAGCATAACATGTGAATGTACCGTATGCCCTGCTTAAAACTGCACAAATTCTGCAGAATGATGATTAAATATACCACACCACAAAAGCAAACATAATAATAATCATGATAAAGGTCATTTGATTATAATAGAAGTAAGTATGGTTAATAGCATGTACCTTATTTGCTCAATGACAACTAAAATCAATGAAACCCCAGCAATTTGATTGATTCAATTAGACTTTCATGTTAAAAGACACAATGAATAGAAGGTTATTTGACAAAGTGGCAATTCTGTGTTATTCCCCAGGTTGATATAACATGTATATTTTAACTGATAAAGAACAACATAACATGTAAATACATTATGTAATATTGGAATCATATCTTCCCTTGCAGGATTATGGAAAATTTGATCCATAAGTTAGTAAGTTCTTTTAATTTGAAACTCTCAATCTAAACACAAGTTTTACTGAATAAAATTGTACAATATATTTCCCCATCCATTTATTGGATTACAAGAACATGTAATACATTTACAAGTAGTTCTATATTTGGTCTTCTATGCTATGTCATAGAGAAAAGAGGGTCTTAATTCCAATGTGTATTGGAATTCACAGCTCAGGCAAGCTTAACAACATTCCATTAATCCCCTTTTCTCCAGCTCTTATTCCCCTATTCAGTGACTCAGGCATAAGTGGCGGTGTGCTGTAAAAAAATAATTGGATTTCTATTTTTGATGAGGCGACTTCATGAATTTTTGATAAGCGCAGGGTCTCGTAATGAGTTGAATTGCCACTTTTGGGATCTGGGTGGCACGCATGACTAGGATAATCTCCATTATGTCTTCCATGCCATCTCAGCATATCTAAATAAACAAGACAAATTTAAACCTTTCATTGCGAGTACAGTCAAACATGGGTACATTATATTGAATAATATATTTTTTAGCACTTTACAGTAAAGAAAATGATATTAAAAGCGTGCAACTATCTTGTTATGTAAACACAATCAAACATTTTTCCTAGCTATTACTTGATAAAAAATGTAAATTTTATCCAAGGTCACCATCGAGGTTTATATGCCAGTAAATGGATCTTAAAGAATTCTAAACAATTTGTAAAATGGCAAAGCGGTAGTTATAGGGTAGAATAAAGTATACCTGAAAATTGCAAGTGCAATGTTTTTATTCAAAACAAAACTGCACCATGGCTTCATCTGATGCATTCAGTAATATGTCGCGACTTATTTTGATCCAGCTGCTTGTAGAAAATATTAACTTTTTTTATTGACATAATTCATTCAAGATCAACACTCACTAAATCATTCAAACTAAATAAAACAAATACAATCCAATATTTTGTTCACCCTTTTTAAGCACATGTCATTTTTGGACTTCATAATGGCATCAATAATTAAAGTGGTCACAGATTTCCTGAACAGGGGTAATAATATAGTGACCTCCTATTAAACACGATCCATCGATCCAACGATCCATCGATCCATCGATCCAACGATCCAGTAGACACGATCCATCACATTGTATTTCTTCACAGGGGATCACTTTTGGTGGCCATGCACTATAGCCAGGTTGGTTGCTACAGACAGGTCCCTTACCATTATTTTTTTCTCTGCTGGGAATTGCATTTGGTAGCCACTTTATAGGCAGGTTTGGCTGCTATAGACAAGTTTGATAAGACTGATTTTCTCTGCAGGTGTCTCTTTTGGTGGCTGCTATGCTATAGTCAGGTTCCATTCCATTGATTTTATGTGGGGATTACTTTTGGTGGGCACTATAATATCTGTTGGCTGTTTTAGAAATGTTATATACATTTTTGTTTCTCTGCAGGGGATCGGTTTTAGACTACAGGCTGCTATGTAGACAAGTTTGATAAGACTGATTTTCAAAGCAGGGGGTCACTTTTGGTGGCCACCATCATATAAGCAGGTTGATTGCTATAGACAGGCTCAATAACATAATTGGATTTCATTTGGGGGCTACTGCAGACAAGTTGGCTGTTATAGACAGATTTGACTGTAATTTGGTGGCCACTATAAGCAGGTTGGCTGCTATAGACAGGTTTGACTGTTGTTTGGTGGCCACTTTAAGCAGGTTGGCTGCTATAGAATTTAGGTGGCTACTAAATTTGAGTGTAATTGGTTCATATCTTCACAAGATCAATACTTCTGGTAGAGACACATTGATCCCAGACATGGTAATGTACCAGCCAATCTATCTTATTTGGACTACACATATCTAGGAAATTAACTAGAAATTGCGCGCTCGGCGGGTCGCGCAGCCGAGCACATGTATCCCCCGAACCAATTGCATTGCACTTTTGTGGGTTTTAATATTGTGAACTGAACAAGTTTGGTGGTGTACGTTGTTCTACTAGGCTGGCAGTAGCCTTTGGGCAAGGCCTCGCGCGCTGTTTGTCCTCCGAGCAGGGTCTGATTAATAGACAAGGCGATGTGCGCTTACAGCAGTGATCGCTGGACTGAGCCGCGTCCATGGCAACCATGAATCCGCCCCACACCAAAATCAATAGGCTTCATCCTCTTTCCTTAATACACCTTCATACCAAATAAGAAAATGATCGGACAAGAACTCGGACCTGTAGAGCGTTCACATGGTAATCTTAACTATTTCTTTATATCATGGTTATCATGGTTACCATGGCAACCAGGACTCCGCCCCACACCAAAATCAATAGGCTTCATCCTCTTTCCTTAATACACCTTCATACCAAATTAGAAAATGATCAGACAAGAACTCGGATCTATAGAGCGTTCACAAGGTAATCTTAACTATTTCTTTATATCATGGTTACCATGGCAACCAGGACTCCGCCCCACACCAAAATCAAAAGGCTTCATCCTCTTTCCTTAATACACCTTCATACCAAATTAGAAAATGATCGGACAAGAACTCGGACCTGTAGAGCGTTCACAAGGTAATCTTAACTATTTCTTTATATCATGGTTACCATGGCAACCAGGACTCCGCCCCACACCAAAATCAATAGGCTTCATCCTCTTTCCTTAAGACACCTTCATACCAAATTAGAAAATGATCGGACAAGAACTCGGACCTGTAGAGCGTTCACAAGGTAATCTTAACTATTTCTTTATATCATGGTTACCATGGCAACCAGGACTCCGCCCCACACCAAAATCTAAAGGCTTCATCCTCTTTCCTTAAGACACCTTCATACCAAATTAGAAAATGATCAGACAAGAACTCGGACCTGTAGAGCGTTCACAAGGTAATCTTAACTATTTCTTTATATCATGGTTACCATGGCAACCAGGACTCCGCCCCACACCAAAATCAATAGGCTTCATCCTCTTTCCTTAATACACCTTCATACCAAATTAGAAAATGATCGGACAAGAACTCGGACCTGTAGAGCGTTCACAAGGTAATCTTAACTATTTCTTTATATCATGGTTACCATGGCAAACAGGACTCCGCCCCACACCAAAATCAATAGGCTTCATCCTCTTTCCTTAATACACCTTCATACCAAATTAGAAAATGATCGGACAAGAACTCGGACCTGTAGAGCGTTCACAAGGTAATCTTAACTATTTCTTTATATCATGGTTACCATGGCAACCAGGACTCCGCCCCACACCAAAATCAATAGGCTTCATCCTCTTTCCTTAATACACCTTCATACCAAATTAGAAAATGATCGGACAAGAACTCGGACCTGTAGAGCGTTCACAAGGTAATCTTAACTATTTCTTTATATCATGGTTACCATGGCAACCAGGACTCCGCCCCACACCAAAATCAATAGGCTTCATCCTCTTTCCTTAATACACCTTCATACCAAATTAGAAAATGATCGGACAAGAACTCGGACCTGTAGAGCGTTCACAAGGTAATCTTAACTATTTCTTTATATCATGGTTACCATGGCAACCAGGACTCCGCCCCACACCAAAATCAATAGGCTTCATCCTCTTTCCTTAATACACCTTCATACCAAATTAGAAAATGATCGGACAAGAACTCGGACCTGTAGAGCGTTCACAAGGTAATCTTAACTATTTCTTTATATCATGGTTACCATGGCAACCAGGACTCCGCCCCACACCAACATCAATAGGCTTCATCCTCTTTCCTTAATACACCTTCATACCAAATTAGAAAATGATCGGACAAGAACTCGGACCTGTAGAGCGTTCACAAGGTAATCTTAACTATTTCTTTATATCATGGTTACCATGGCAACCAGGACTCCGCCCCACACCAAAATCAATAGGCTTCATCCTCTTTCCTTAATACACCTTCATACCAAATTAGAAAATGATCGGACAAGAACTCGGACCTGTAGAGCGTTCACAAGGTAATCTTAACTATTTCTTTATATCATGGTTACCATGGCAACCAGGACTCCGCCCCACACCAAAATCAATAGGCTTCATCCTCTTTCCTTAATACACCTTCATACCAAATTAGAAAATGATCGGACAAGAACTCGGACCTATAGAGCGTTCACAAGGTAATCTTAACTATTTCTTTATATCATGGTTACCATGGCAACCAGGACTCCGCCCCACACCAAAATCAATAGGCTTCATCCTCTTTCCTTAATACACCTTCATACCAAATTAGAAAATGATCGGACAAGAACTCGGACCTGTAGAGCGTTCACAAGGTAATCTTAACTATTTCTTTATATCATGGTTACCATGGCAACCAGGACTCCGCCCCACACCAAAATCAATAGGCTTCATCCTCTTTCCTTAATACACCTTCATACCAAATTAGAAAATGATCGGACAAGAACTCTGACCTGTAGAGCGTTCACAAGAAAATCTCTGCGGCGGACGCGGCGGCGGCGGCGGCGGCGGCGGCGGCGGCGCGACGAGGCCAAATCCATAGTATCCCCCGAAGTGGTTCGGGGGATACAATTATGAACATACATTTTTGTACATTGAACTTCCTCTTGTTTATGCTCTACAATGTGGTTCTAAAAAAGGTAAATTCAATATAAAGTGAGTATTATAGCACTAGCCCGCCCTACTGGCCACCAAGAATGATCTTCAGGCCATCAAAATCTAATTATGTCAAATTATATTTGCTGGGCAACCAAAATGAACAGAATCTGTTATGATTGTCTTTCTTTGGGCCATCTTATTATGGTTTTGGGCAAACAAAATTTGATCAATCTCAATTTGACTCGCCTGACTGGGCCACCAAGAAAAAACTTATTCATTTAACATTGTAATATGCCTAGAAATTTCAGCAATTTAGGGCACTAATCAACCGCCTTGTTACATGATCCGTAAATTGGCAAAACTGGCCTTGTTAGTTTATTACCACCCATGCGTACCAACGCAATTAACACCAATGCTGCACTAAAGAACTGGGTACTTATTGATTGATTTTTTGTTTGAAGTGTTTCAAACAATTACTAATTAGCACTACAATAAAAAAATCCACCCGTCAATAATAATCAATTATGCATTGTAAAATGCCTATAGATGCATGTAATATACTTCATATATTTATGAAGGGCTCCACACTTGCCTTTTTAGTCAGTGGCCCTGTCGGGCCAGTGAAATCGTTTTTTCCCCTATTCTGGTGGCCCGAAAGAAAATTTACTGGCCCAAAATTGTATTTCATGAGTAAGCTTTTTACTATTCAAAATATCACTCTTTCCTAATCAAACCTGTGATTACAGATGAAGCATGACATAAAAGAAAACAAGATTTTTGGTCATTTTGTCAATGTCGGGTTAAAAATCTGCTTGCCCGATCGGGCCACCAAAATATGACTTTTATACATTTTGCTGGCCCCAAGTGCAATTTTACTGGCCCCGGGCCAGTGCGAGTGTCGAGCCTTGATTTATGTATTATTTAGTATTTACGTTTTCTTGTATTAAATATACTAAATTCAATGTAAGTCTACGTACTAATATTTAGATAATATATGTGACCGGCTCTGTC
The DNA here is from genome assembly GCA_037951105.1 of Echinarachnius parma. Taxonomy (NCBI): domain Eukaryota; kingdom Metazoa; phylum Echinodermata; class Echinoidea; order Clypeasteroida; family Echinarachniidae; genus Echinarachnius; species Echinarachnius parma. The sequence continues at coordinate 94,953 of JBAMJV010001657.1, read as the reverse complement.
ACTTTGGGTAATTCATCGAGAATATCAAAATTGAGATTGTTAGTGTTTTGAATTCTCTAGGATTTCAGCTTTAAAATGATATACAACTTGATAAGTATGAGTTTCTTGAAGGCTAGAAAAACGCAAATTAATAACATGGACCAGAGCCCCGTGATTTGTCAAACAACGGAGAAAATCGCTTCTAAAGTTTTGCATCCATTCAGAAAAGCATTCTCACACACCGAGCGAGAAGTTGAACGGTTCGCTTTCACCTTTCCGCTTTTCGTAATCGATCAGCAAACAAAATAATGCATGCGCAGTTATACTGTTATTCATCGTCCAATCAGCAACGCTTTCGCCGGTATTACGTAATTGTACAAAGCCTCAGCCCTAAGTCTCAGTTGATCGACAAACTAGCCCATGTGCTGCCCTTTGATGTGCATGTATTACAACCGCGGTGTATTGTGTATGTACGTACCGCCATAAACCACCGCATCATATTCACCATACCGCCGCTGTACCACCGGTAGACAAAAGAAAAGCGCAGTTTGATACCGTATGATAGGGTACGCTGCACACGCACACTGCACACTTGCGGCATGCCCAGCGCGATTCAATGCGGTACCCATAGAATTATAAACAAACCAACTAGGTACTCGTTTACTATACAGTAAGTTAAATGCCGCGAACGCTTCCCGGAAATGTACAACACACGGACAATACAACTCTATTCAGGTTAGTCTGACCAATCACTGTACAGCTACAGTGCTTTCTTCATGCAGCTCGCCGCGGCGGTACGGTCGAATCACACACACATAGCTGGCGCGTTCGTTTCACAATCGATCATGATCAGCCAGCGCGGATTTACTGAGTTTCTGGTCGAAACCGAAATGAAGGTTGCTTAGAAAAATCATTATTTACAGCATAAAAAATTTGATTAAGGACCTGAAATTTTCAGAGAATGTAGATGAAACATGTAAGTATCAAATCCCATCAAGTTAAAAATTTCAGCCAAAGACAATATTTTATGATTTTGAGGCTCTAAGTACTAAAGACCCATCCCGACTTTACACCCATTCTCTGGGAGCCGGTCTCATATACATTTTTGTTCAAATACTCCAATCATTACACAAACTCACAAAGCAACAAATATTGCTCTAACTTGGATGATATCATCAGTCTGATCATTAACCTAGAGGATATAAAATGCAAGGGCATCAATCGGTATCAAATTTAAGATCCCGTGATTGAAATTGAAGCGCCCATCTGATCGTACCAAAACAAACTGGAATGATATATATGGGAAATCTTAATTACCACCCTGGGTCCATATGTTTGCACCCCATGCATAGTATGCATTTGGCACAGTCGATGAAATATGCCTTGTCTGATTTCAAAAAAACACTGAGCATCAACAACGGACATGACTTCAATTCTTAATTCCGGAGATATTGATTTTTCACTCGCATAGGTCGCACACAATATTTCACTACTGAAAAATAATTATTTTTTATTTCAGCCTATGATCAACAGCTCAGTTAGCCCCCAATGACTCTCCACAAAATGTATTCAATGCATTTCATTTTTAGGGGTAGAATGTATATATACGGTTTGAGACTTCTCCTCAAAATAGCACACAATCATAATAAATCATAATAAATATTGTGAACCCGAGAACGAGTTGGACGAATAAAATAAAATATTGAAATATAGAATATTGAAATATTGAAATATATGCAGATTTTGGGACACATGTGTAAATTATACATTTTCACGGCAAGAATTTTGAATATTGTTTTTATAATCATAATTATTTTTAGTTTTGTTGTTGTTATTGTCCTCATAATGTTATCATTTCATCAACCAATGTGCAGAACTAGTCACCTAAATGCTTGGACTTTGAGTCATACGGAAAGTGCACCAAAATCAAATTGTCCTCAATGAATGGGTCAAGCACAAGAAAGCTAGATTTAGTTGCATACATTTACTAACTAAAACATTACCACTTCATGTTATTATTTGGTATGTAGTATTCTGTAATATTCAAGAGGGTAAAAGGAAAATCATATAGCTTTCTTCTTAAATGCAGTATGATCTCTATAATATATATATATATACGTTTTAATGTGGCCATAGATAAAACAGCACAGTAGCCATGCTATTCACTCGACTACACATGAACTTGACAAACTACATACATACTTTGTACATATTATACATGTGTATGTACGATCATCTAAATACACTAGCATTATTTTCCCCCTTTTTCATTTGCACATGGCCCCGGCCTCTCCCACTCTGCGAAAAAAAGGGAGCACATTATTATTATCGGAGAGAGAAACTGCATCAAAAAGCACAGCACACATACACATAATGTACATTTGTATGTAATGTGTATACATGTACTCTCTGATTTGTAGCTATCATCTGGCTTTGCAGTATGTATACATACTAATACCATTATTTTTTTCTATTCAGGAGTCACTTCGGAATGAGGATCGAGAGATTGTACCCTTACACCACGCTGAAATTAAAACCGTCAAAGATTGAGCTCAGGATGATTCATCATGGGGAGAGTAATGAGCTATAGAAATTGTGTGCTTTACCAAAAACAAATCATCTATAACATGTTTGAGGTTTGTTTGGTGATGTTTTTGTTTAAAAAAGACGATTTTTGTATCAATTATGACTATTTTGAGGATTGAGAGATTGTACTAGCCTTACACCGTGCTGATATTAATACCGTTCAAGATCGAGTTCAGGATAGTTATAGAAAATATGTGCTTTACAAAAAGCAAATCATCTATAACTTGTTTTCATCTGCAATCTACCTGTTAGGAAAATACAAATAACAATAATCTCTTACAAGTAAAAGGTAGATTTGGGGGTAATTTGTCTTTAAAGACTATTCTTTAATCACTTATCTGGAACATTCTATCTTTAATTATTGTCATCATCCCAGAGAGGCAGTCTAAGTTTAAACCCTGGCTGGTTTGTGTGTATAGCAGTACTCTGACCACTGGGCCAAAATACCTCTTTTATACCTCTTTAATAGGAAAATCTCCTAGTCGGTTAATTGATTGAGTAGACTTAGAACCAGAGTTACCAGACTCTACATCAATTATGCAATGTGCAAGCATTGTAAGCACTGGAATTATTAAGTACGGTGCATGGAAATATTAAGTTCATGGAAATATTCAGTTAAAACTACTAAAAACCGGTCTGAAGTGGAAACCTCCCAGGACCTCCAAGTCAAGGATATGTTTCAAGCATTAATTAATTGGCAAGTCCCTGGGAGGAGAACCTATGACATGAATGATGGAGATTCTTTTCACATTTCAGATTTAAAATCTAAAAAAAGACACCCAAGGAACACAGAAGGGGGTCGTTCTAAGCAGGTGGTATTCTTAGTTTAATTCTTACTCAATTGTTCAAGCATGGTTCAAATTGAAACCACTTCTATTCTAGGGCTAAAGTATAGCCTTTATTTCTCTCTCAACCTCCAACCCCCTCCCACATGTACACACACCCCACCCTCTCTTCTTAATCAGGCTAGTAGCATGTATACACAACCTTGGGCATTTTAAAGCACGGTTCAAATTGAAATCACTTCTAAATTCTAGCCTTTATTTCTCTGTCATCCCCCCCCCCACCACCACCATTCTGTCTTCTCAATTAGGCTCGTAGCACACACAAACCATGGGCATTATTTTAAAGCATGGTTCAAGTGAAACCACCTCATTTCTAGAGCTGAATTATAGCCTTTACTTCTCTCCCACTCCAAAACCACCCAACCCCTCTTCTCAATCAGGCTAGTAGCACATTTTAAAGCATGGTTAACGTTGAAACCCATATCTATTCTAGAGCTGTATTCTAACCTTGATTTCTCTCCCACTCCCTAACCCCCCCCCCCCCCCCCCCCCCCCCACCCAGAACCTCTCTTCCAAATCAGGCTAGTAGTACACCCATGCACAAGCCTGCAGCAATTTGCAACATACTGTGCTACAATGTACTGTATGTAGCTCCTCCATGAACATGAGCACGCTGCATGCATGCATGTCCCATGATGGTGTCCCAGGAAGCCCTCCCACATCCATCATATGACAAGATTTGACTCTCAGCCCCGGCTGTGAATGAAGAATCACGCTTACACATGTATACACTCTATAACCCATTCCCTTTGATATTCTGAATTCCCCATAGACTTTGTAGCCCACCAGGTTCCTGTAGTCAAGGGGTTAACATGTTCCTTACAATAGATTCTGAAATCCCCACAGACTTTGTACATAGCCCACACGGTTCCTGTAGGCAAGGGGTTAACCTGGACATCCTCCTCTAGAGATTTTCCTATTCCATGATAGAGTTCAATATGATGATGTATATATATCGAACACCAGGTTTCCATAGGAAAAGTGTTTGGTCATGGTACACAAATACAATGTCCATAGACCACAGACTCAACAGTATCGAGACTTGCAGAGATAGTTAAAGGTAGTTCAGATTCGTCAAATGAGATGCGCGGCGCCATCTTGCATACGCATTGCGCACGGTGCGTAATGCACGTTAGCTCAGTGTCATGCGGTGCGCGCAAACTAGCCCAGTTCAAAATGGCGACCCGCTATGTAGCATCCCCACGCTTGATGCCCTTTAAGAGAGAAAGGGGTAGACAAAGAGAATGTAATGACAATGGAGATGATGATGAGAAGTAGGAGGAGGATGATGATGAGGAGGAGTAGGAGGAGGATGAGGATGATGATGATGAGGAGGAGGAGGAGGTGGATGATGATGATAATGATGATGATGATGATTAATGTACTAGTTCTATCTCTTAACCCGTTGCTGACGGGAACCAGGTGGGCTATGTACAAATTCTATAGGGATTTCAGAATCTTGTAGTGAACAGGTTAATCAGTGCTAGAAATTCATTGCCTTTGTGGTGGTCCAGTCAAAATCAAGACTTCTCAAATTTTAAGTGGCCCAAGACAAATTTAGTTGCCCTTGCAAAGATGACCTTAGTGTCCCTGGGCCAGCGATCCTTTGCTAATTTCGAGCAATGCCTTAATAATAATGATGTTTTTTTTACATGTTTTCTCACTGACATTTCCCTTAGTACTAACAAACACTTTAAATGCATAGATTGTAGGACATACACGCTCAGGTATACATTAAAGTCAAGTACACATGTATCACTGTTAACGGCTAAAGGCAAGCAAGTTAATATGCCCCACATACTAAATAAGTCAACTTTTCATGGCTACATTTGAGCATCGATACAAGTATGCTCTATATACCAAATAAGTCAAGCATCGATGACTTAGTCCTTACTACTACGCTCTATATACCCAATAACTCAACTATTAATGGATAAATTTGAGCATGGATATACAGCTACGCTCTATAAACCGAATAAGTAAACTATTAACGACTAAAGAAAATGCGAGCAGGTACGTGTACATTGTTGGGTGAAAGTGAGAAGGGCATTAGGTCCATATGTTTGGTAAAATTTAGTTCTGCGTACAATCTTGTACTGTACTAGGTCTAATTTGTCTTTATGTGATGCTAAATTTTCAGATAACAATTATTTCTCGTTTTGGAAATATTAACAATGAAAAAGTAGTTAGATTGTGTCTCTTCAGGTATATCAAACTTTGATGATTTTATTAATGAGCAGATCACTACAATTTAGGAAAATCCTTGAATTGGCAACACATTGTGATATTTTCAAAACAGATTTTGACGTACAAATTGGCAAGTTGCGGCAAGATTAATTAATATTTGTCCTACATTTTAATAACTAAATATGTTCCACCTATTTTTTATGTCATTAATTGGCAGGGTACCACCACCCAAAAATAACATTCTTATAAATGAACGATAACATCTTTAGTAGTCCATTCCATCAACAAGTTCACAAAAATATGTTTTCAGAAAAAAATATATAATTGGAAAATGCATCACCATTCCAAAGCATACGTTCATGGGTCTTGCATGTACGAAGACTACTTTGTCGAGAGCGAACGAATCGTCTGGGATTCTATTGTCTCCAAACGTACGTGTGAATAGCATCGGCGCACTCGCAAATGTTTGGCCCATACGGAACCAGGAAATAATAGTGGTTCCGTAAGTGGTGGTAATTAATTGCTTTGTTTGGATTACACAACCCTTTGCAAAATGTTGGGTATCTATTTGATTTCACAAAATGGTACCAAAACATATAATTATGTGTTGTTCTTTGCCTGGTGGTCCCCTTTAACAAAATATGAGTTGCCAATTTGTTTAGGGAAATAATGATCAATTTTGCCTTGAAATAGCTCTCGTCCTTCATGGGTTAAACATGATTATCTCCATACTACAAAAAGTGACTTAGTGCCCTTCACTTTCTCAACCGACAACACGGTCTAACAAAGCCCTCCAGGGACATTCATGCAGAAGTGAGATCGAGTTCAGCGGGACGATGGAGTTGCCTCTGAGCTTTATCAAATTTTCAGACCGCGAATAAATGTTATGCATGACCGACTATTAGAGCGTAAATAATGAAATTCTAACTGTACATGTATGGCACAGCGGGTGGGCACTTCACTAACAAACAAATTCTTAATCAAATTTTCAAGTGCGTAGCTGTACGCACATTGTAAATAAACAATTACTTATATTGAAATTATCCTCATACTTTCAGATCAAGAACTTAATGTTATGCATGACCGACTACAAGTATGTAAATAATGCAATTCTAACAGTACATGTACGGCAGAGAGGGTGGGTACATTACTAACAAACAAATTTAAATCAAATTTGGAGGCGTCTAGATGTAATAACAATTACTTATCAGACCGCTACTCTAATGTTATGCATGACTGACTATAAGAGCGTAAATCGTGTAATTCTAACTGTAGACAGTATGGAATAGGGTGGGTAGTTTACATTTAAATTTTCTTGCAGTTGTAGAGTGTGCAGTATGATTGTATGAATGATGTCCAATTAATGTGCAATTAGTGTACAAATATTAACAATATGATTTATGGAACATTCAATGAGTTTTTCTTCATTTAAAAATCATAATTAGATTACTCTCCTTTTTTCCAATATGATTAAACCAAAACAAATATTGAATTTGCCTATTTCTAAAAAGAAAATTGGATAAAAAAAGAAGTTATTGAGGCTAATAGAGCTCTGTACAATGTACATCCTTTCTACTACACTTTCAGAAGAACTTTGAGAGTGTAATGGATTGCAACTAATGGCTTTATAATATCCCCTATCCTTATTTAATGAGCCTGACATTTAATTCAAGTTGGATAACAGTCCTTTTAGGAAGACCTATCATATCAATTGCACTATAAACGTTTAAGCATGCCAGATAGTTTTAATTAAATCTCAAAGAAAGAAATAACCAGGGATCACTAGTTACATTGTGATTGTACTATGAATTGATATGTACGACAATGAAAAGGGGTCTTCTTCCGCTTCTTCAAATTAAGGAAAAACAAAAATGCATTATGATAGTGATATCTACCCCTGATGTGAATAGAGTGGTATGTTTTACTGGATCTGGCAAAGTCAGGCTCTTCGGGGCAAAAATAAAAATTGAGATTTGAATAATAATTGAAAGAAATCATTTGATACAAAAATCATGAAAACATGACAACATTTGATATATTTGTTTAGATCCACCCAATTGTTCATGATGTATATATACTGTAAGTGGTTAGCCAACCTGCCTATGGGGCCACCAAATGTGATCAAAACAGTGTCATGGAAACTGACTACAGAGGTCACCTGTCTACAGCCACAGCGGCCCTTTTTCTTGTTTCCCTTCAAAGGTGGAGGTTTGACCATATTCATACTATTGTTTTTCTGGCAATCATCGGCACAAACTAATTTGATGCATTGATCAATAGCAGACAGCAGCACCCTTGGTATTGCTTCGGCAACAACAGCTCGGACTCGATAATAGATATATCTCTCTTGCAGTTTGAGATCGAGACCTTTCTTATTGATTTATGCATACTCTACATTCATAATAAATTGCACTCTAGAACATATCTTCTCTAAATTGCATAGATGTGTTTGAATTTACAACGGCACTCTTCAAGACAATATCCCACCTTTCTTATGGCCTTGAACCAATTCTTGTCAGGATATGCAGTGGCATCGTATTTCTCTGCAAAAGGTCTCTCTATTAACAACCAGCTCAGACTCGTATCAATAACAAATATTTTTTTCTGCAGTTCAGTACAAGCACCTTTTTTTAGGTTAAAGACCTTTATCATTGATTTATAAGCATCCCACATACATGTAACGCTACATTTATGCTGAATATTCTACTCCAAATTTTATAATTTACATCTAGCTTGAAATTATGACATTTTTCAAAACATCATCCCAGCATTATTGTTGCATTCGTGCACTATACCAAAATATGTAATAGCCTCATATTATTCAGCAATTTAAGTTCTCTCTAGTTCTAGTAGTACACCAAAGTCTTGAGCATTAATGGTGTACCAGGACCAATATCTTGAATTCTAATAGAATTTAAGTTGTTCAGGATTATCAATGAAAATTGAGCATGGCACTTGAAAAGCTAATTCATATTTCATTAATGAACTCCTCAAGGACGGCTCTGATTGCTCAGGCTCGATACATATTCTCTCTTCCTCAGCAGTCTGATTTTAAATAACAGATTTCAATTTTTTAAATTTAAAGAAAAATAAATATGACTTTTGTATTATAATATGATAAAACTGAGGCGACTTTGTATTGCTGTGAAGTGTGAACCAAACTGAAAAACAATAAGTAAGTCAAATCTATAGATGGATTAACAAATTTGTATTTTGAGCGTGCAGTAATAGTCCTGTACCACGTACAGAATGGTTAAGATCAATACAAAACTTGAGACAATATACAAGACCGCAGACATCGCATGTAATGTATACTGCGCGGTAGCATGGGTAATGTAGGAGGACGGGGGATCAGCACGAGGTACAGAATAAATGCATCTACAAAGCTCTACTATTGGAGTTTAAATTTAAATTCCAGCACACCAAAACATTCGAGCAGCTCTTATTGCTTTCCTATCGCTTCCGCAATCACTGTCACTGCCCGTTTCCTCTTTCTCTATCTCTTTGTTTTTCCTTCTCCGAGTTCTCTCTCCCTCCTCTCTTTATTTCTCTTTCACTTATTTTTATCTTCCTATCACCATTCAAAATGTCTAAAATAATTGTTTTAAATGTTTAGCACTTAACACAACAATTCATTTCTGCTTATAAATTGCTTTTTCTAACCCTCTCTTCCCTTCTGTTTCCTGTCTATTTATGTTTTAACATTTTAAATCCAATGTTTAAGAAAGATTTAACTATTCCTTCATTGTAAAACTGTATTTTTGTTTATATTTTGTAAATAAAGTGGTCATTTAACATGTTGAAAACATGAATCATCTTAATTTGTCTTTCGCTACTTTCATTCACCTTTTCTCTGTTAAAATGCACAACATCTAACATACGGAGCTCTTAATTTTACATTTCAGAGCAACACAACATTCCAACCCCTCGTATTGCTTTTCTGTCTCTTTCTCGAGTCTCTGTCACTTTCTGTAGCCCTCTTCTTCTCTCCTCTCGTTCTTTTTCTCTTTCACTATTTTCCCCTTTTCTCTATCAACTCGTAAAACATCAGCACAGCATACCTATCAAGCCATGTCACTTTGTCCTTTTCTTACTTTTTCATCACTCTTTTTTCTTTCAATAAGTCCATCGTTTCCCTTTTATGTTTGAACTCCTAAAACATCAAGAATAAAGAGCTCTACAAGTTAAATTTGAGCTCAACACAACATTCAACTGCTCTTTTTGCATTCCTCTCTTCTGTCACTCCTGTCTTCCTTCCTTTCTTCACCTCCCATTTTATTTTGCCCTTCTTTCTCTCCCTCTCTCTATTTCACTTTGATTGCCTTATCTTTGTGAACAACATCCACAAATAGAGTTCTTCATTTTACATTTCTGCGCAGCACAACATTCAAGCCTCTCTTATTGCCTTTCAGTCCCTTTCTAAATCCCAATCATTTTGTCTTTCTCTTCCTTTCTCCATTTCTCTCTTTGTTTCTCTCTGTCTCCTCTCTTTATTTCTTTTTCATTTCATGATATACCCTTTCTCTCTGTTAACATACTAACTGCCGTACTTTGGCAAAAGGGAGAAAGTTTCCCGTACCAATGTTGGCACATAAGGCGGCGCCTACATGTATCTCCGTTTCATTAGCTCTAGGCCATACGTCTACTAAATGTAGCGAAAGTTACAGAAGGGGGCCAGTCCTCTGGTAACTCGTGTGATTAACTTTCCCTTCTCCATTCTATAAATGCTGAGTGTCTGGCTAGAAAGCAGAAGGTACCATTTTAAAAGTCTGTGGTATGACCTGGACTGGGTTCGAACCCGGGACCTCCCGTGCATAAGGCGGACACTCTAACCGCTAAGCCACCCTTTCTCTCTGTTAACATACTAACTGCCGTACTTTGGCAAAAGGAAGAAAGTTACATGCAGTTTACATATAACTTGCTTCCTTTTGCTAAAGTAGGGCAGCATACATTCATACAACATAGTTATGTTTATTGTTTTACTCTCCTCATCTTTGTCGCTCTCCCTCTCTCTCTCTCTCCTTCATGCTCATGCTACCCATTCCCTCCCCTCTATTATGTGTGTGACTGATCTTGGGTGTCTACTTCAAAAGGCACAATCAGTAATATTGCTTTTTAATAGTTTTTATTTTCCCTCTTTTGATTGCTTCTGTTAGATGTCTATTTCTATTTTCTACAGGACCTAGTAACTTTGTATCCGATATGCCATAAATATCATTATAACGAAAAGAGAATTTCAGAAAACTGGACCTGTTCCATGATTCTATTAGTAATACAAATAAAATGAGGTGTGAGAGAACTGTTAAAGTTCTAAGTAAGTTCAAGGGTTTTAACAATGTCACTTCTTCCCTTTAAATGTAGAAGAAATGTGTCATTAGTATCACTCTGTTCATATCAGAGGCAGATATCAAATGTGAATGTTGGACATCCACGCCGGCTTAACACATCCATGACTATCTGATGTTCTATAACATGCATTCCACACAGACCACAGCCAAAACTCTTTTGGGACTAGTGCTTAATGGGTTAAATATATTTATAATAATAATAATAATAATAATTTAGAAGGCTTCTAATGCAACATTTCCCCCTTGTTCAAGGTGCTCAGGGTGCAGTTAAATTATCTTCATATCTAAGCGAGAAAAACATGCATTACAGGCTCAAAATTCCATTCTGGCTAAAATATATGAATGCGTATGATAAGCGTAAATGCATTTATCTATGTGATATCAGTTTTCTCTCTGTGAACACGAGAACCATTCCTGGCAAGATAACATGTTGGCTGAGAGAAAGAAGGGCGTTAACCCCCATCTACTAGATATTTCATTTCCCATAGAGCAGTGAAAAAATACATGGGGACTCGGGGTGAATTTGCCCCAGAAATGGCAAAAAAAGCCAGACAAATCATAAAAGAGCCTGTGTAAATTTGCATAGAGTTCATGCAAAACATTTAAAAGTGCTATTTTCGTAAAGGCAAGCTTGAAAAGTAGCCCCAACAGATTTAATTTAAATTTTGGAATGAATTAAGTTGATATTTTGCCAAAGTGAGATTCGCATACCACCATATAGGGTGGAGCCTTCTCTATGTGATGCCAAATTTGTATATATTTCCAATTTAGGGAATATGTATCAGAAATAAAAGAGTGCTAAACTTGGCTTCTACAAGGCATCCAGCCTTTGAACATGACTATCTCCAAAATTTACAGAACATGAATTTGCGCCCTTCTCTTTCTCAACCGACAACATGAAAAGCTACATGCATCGTCCAATCAAGAGGTCGCATGTTGGAAACCAGAGCGTGCCATGTAATACATCATTTGTCCTTAAGCAAGACATTTAATCTGCATGGCTTCTCTCAATCCAGGTGTAAGAAATTGGGACATGTTATGCAAAGCAAAACCTTTTTGTACAAATGACCATGAACTACTTGGAAGGAATGCTTCCCATGTAGTGGAAATAATGATAATACTTGATTTAAATATAGCGCCTAATATCATTGATAATCATCTCTAAGCGCTTTACAATGATATCATTACCCCGGTCATAAGATACATTGAAATCAGCACACATTGGTGTGCACCATCTCCACTCCCTGGGGAGCATTCCTTCCAAGTGGCTCATGGGCATTGGGAAGATTGTTCACATAAAGACTTTCACCTCCCACTACCCCATTTATACACCTGGGCAGAGAGCAGCAATGTGGATTAATTGTCTTGCTGAGGGACAAACGCAATGGGCATACTCTGGGTTCGAACTCGGGATCTCCCGCTTGGAAACAAGCGCTCTACCAATCTTGCCACACAACATCCACTGCACATAAAGTCAAACCTGTGTATAGTGACCACCTAAGGAAAGCAAGAAAATGGCCACATTAGACAGGTGACATGTTCCATAACACTGTTTTTATTTAAAATGGATTACTATTGGTGTCTACTTTAGACAGGTGGCCATTAAGACAGGTTTGACTGTGTCATGTGCCGTCTTGGATTTCATCTAAATTGATAGGGTAATGCTGATAAGAAGTGAAAGAGAGTTGAGCAATTATACCATTTCAGGCACTAGATAAATACAATAAACATTTAATTATCATAACGAAACTTTCAACTTCAAACAGGACCAGACCCCTAATACTTTGGTTGTGGTCTATGATGGAGAATGCATTTAAACACCAAAATCAAATCATCTTCAATTTGTTACAGTATAACAAAATCCTCTTTGCCTGTATCAAGCCCTAAAATATACTTATCTATTTTTAAAATATTAAAAATATACAAAATATGTGCAATCCTTGCCAGCTTGTCAAATACCGATGTGTACAATCCCCCTGTAGATATGTATTGCTCTGTATTTCATACCATGTCACATGGTAGTCTAGATGCAGAAATATATTATGCATTACTCAGGGCTCCACACTAGCATTGCCCTATTTCCCAGGGCAAGTAGAAATTCTTATCGAGCAAGTAAATTTTCATGGTCTCGTTTGGTTGCCCGAATGGGCAAGTTATTTTATTTTTCAACTTTACAAGAGAAAAGTTCAATTTTGTATACATGTGTAAATCTGATCCAAAAGTGCATGGGCAAGTCATTTTTCTATTGGGGCAAGTAACATATATATGATTTACTTGCCCAAACAGGCCAGTACAGAAACGGTTAGTGTGGAGGCATGCATAACTGCATGACACTGTAAGTGTAAGGGTGTCAGGGGCGGATCTAGCTTTTTGCTAAGGGGGGGGGGGGGGTTGACCCAATGACGATGCCGATACTGTGTGGGTCTGGACACATGATGGCGTTTTTCTATGCACATCACATTTTCACTTGGCAGCCCAAGGGGGGGGGGGGGGGGGGGGGGGGGTTAACCCCCTAAACCCCCCCCCCCCTAGATCCGCCACTGGGTGTTAGCTAAGTAATAACAATAATAGACTCGATTTAATAGTGCCTACTGTAATATGATGGATCATATCTATGCGCTTTATGATTTTACTACCGCAGTCATCGGACACAATCAATGACAATCCCAACCAATCTGTGAGCGCTGTGCACTTTCTACTCCCTTGGGAGCAATGCACTCTAGCAGCAATAAGGTGCAAGATATGATATATACAGTCATTTACACATTCTACTCTCCTACTGGGTCCTCTTTATTCATCTGGGTATGGAGCAGCAAAAAGTGGATACATTTACTCGCTGAAGGATAAATGCAATTGGCATACACTAGCTTGGACACATGATCCTATGATTAGAAAGCGCACACTCTACCATAACCAATCTTGCCACAGTGCTACACCACCTCCACAATACAGGCAAAGTTGTTGTGCTACACTCGTACTGTGTATGTTCATGTACGTGTTAGCACTGATTTGGCACTAATTTGCCAGTGGGATCTCATCTATTTTGGTGCACAGGCAAACAGCGGGATCCCTGTTTGAATAGCTGTGTAACATGGTCACTTGCTAATCCCTAGCCTATCCTATGTAATGAATGTAATATATTTCACTCCACATTTCAAATGCACACATACTCTACACCTGTACATGCACTGATCTTCTGAAATACATTATAATGCATATTTTGCATGAAAATCACTTATTGATTTCTTACGTTCTAAAGAAAGAAACAATTTGTGGAAATTGTACCTACATGTAATAACTAATATGTTTTAAAAGAAATAATAAACGATCCATGAATAAAGAATTTGTAACAAATTTTACTTAATTATTGATTTAATAATTGTGCTTCACTAATTCACATATATTGTATCAATGTATAATTTCTAAGTATGTAAATTTGTGAAAATTCAATTGCAAATACAATGTATTGCAAATAATAAAAGAATTGGTATATATAATTGCAATTTGCAACAAAAGTCTTACATTTTTGGGCTGACACTTATAATAATAATGAAAAGACATTAATGATTAGAGTTAACAGAATCAAAACGTTAACTATCTAGAAACAAAGTTAGAAGAGATATTTCACATATCAATCATTGTAAAGTACAACAACACTAAACTGAGTCAAAATAGAATATCTCTAAGTACTTCATTACCCACACACAAACCACTTTAGCGCAGTTCAATGTCCTGTAGTACGTTCCCCCCACAACAGAAGTACGTTAACTAAATTGAATTAAAGTAAATTAAACAAATTATCCCCATAAAAGTGCATTATGGTTATTTGAATTTAAAGAGTACCATCTAAAGAGAGTGCACATGTATGATCTTCTTGTTAAAAAATGACTCATTTCTGTATATTTAACCACAAGTTTTTTTCTTCAGAAAAATGGCAAACAATGTTATTGTTATGTTGAGCGTGTCATTTCTGTTGTTCTAAAGCCTTTACTAATTTGATTTTACACATGAGGCCTAAATCCAATTAAATGAATAAACATGGATGGCCAGGGTGAAATATCCTTCAGAAAATATAATTTAAATTTAAACCACACACAAATAGCAAAACTTTGAAATGCCAAATGAACATCTAGTCCCATTGCCTCGGAACAATTTGCAACTATATATTTTCTATCTAGATACCAATTTTTCTTCAGAAAATGGCAAACAATGTTATTGTTATGTTTACCGTGTCATTTCTGTTGTTCTAAAGCCTTTACTAATTTGATAATTTCTTTGCTCATTTGTAATCACAATTTATAATAAACACAAATACAAAAAATAAAATAAAAATTTATTGACCCAAATACCCTATTAAACCAAAATAAACATTTTCTGTTTTTGCTACTCGTGAGCAAATTTTAATTTTGATATTTGCACTGATAGAAATTGATATTTTCCATTGTAATAAATCATGTAATGAGCACAAGTATTTCAAATTTCTATTGAAAATCTCAAGGAATTAGAACAATTATTAGTGTATAATTTGACAAATTCCCATGTTTCTCTAAACTCCATAGATGTTGGCAACTGAAACCACAGGAATTACATTCTACATGCTTGATTGCCAGCTACAGAGTCGGTGAAAAAATACATGGCAGGATTGGGCGATTTAGCCCAATGTGTTCTGTGCTTATCATCACATCAGGGACAAAATTTAAATCTATTTTTCGGGGGGGGGGGGGGCTACTTCTCAAGGTTGCCTGCATGAAAATAATGCTCCCAAAATTGTTTTACATTGATTGAATTCTATGCAAATTTCCGGGGGCTCTTTTTGGAATTTATGGGGCGACTTTGCCCTGAGCCCCCAGGGCTGTATTTTTTTCACTGCATCACATAAAACATGCCAGCGAACATGGAGAATGATGAACAAGGCAAAGAGAATGTTAAAGGGGACCACCAGGCAAAGAACAACACATTATTATATGTTTAGGTACTGTTTTGTGATATCAAAACCCAACATTTTGCAAAGGGTTGTGTAATTCATAAACAAAGCAATTAATTTCCACCACTTATGGAAGCACTGCTATTTCCTGGTTCCATACGGGCCAACCATTTGCGAGTGCGCCAATGCTATTCACGCGCACGTTTGTAAATCGATTTGTTCGCTCTGCACACGTTGCAATTCACCGCACACATACATGTAGCAGTCTGCGTAATTCAGACCGCATGAACGCATGCTTTAGAATGGTGATGCGTTTCCAATTTTTTTTTTTTTTCTGGAAACATATTTTTGTGAACTTGTTGATGGAATGGAATACTAAAGATGTTACCTTTCTTTAATAAGAATATTATTTTTGGGTGGTGGTACCCTTAACAAAGAACTGCACCCATTTCATGTAATGTTGCAATGATAGAACATTACTTTACTACAATATGTTGAGATTAAGTGTACTACAGCTAATCAAATCATTTTGCAGCAAACGGTAAATTATGTATTTGGTAATTAATTCATGAGTTTGCTTTTCTGCATGAAATGTTCTTGACTACATGCTATTGCTTACTACTATAAGCCAGTATTATGTTTACAATACATGTACGTGCAGAATGTGATGGCATCATGAGACTGGAGAAAAACTTTCTGATTCAAGGACTAAATTGATGAAATAAAATGCAATTATCGTTCCCTATACCCGTAACTAGGAAAAGTTTCTAACCAGTTCTAAGTGGGTTATACCATAGACGTCAAGGAACTTCTTTTCTAACTTGAATAAACACTTGGAAAGCATTTAAAATGTTGATCCCTCGCAATTGAAGTTTCTCAAGGAACCCAAATAACAAGCCGTCTTCATCAAAATGCAGAAATGTTCTAGACGCATGACAGGCATCAACTTGAGAGAGAGAGTGGGGTAATTCAATCTAAAATGCGAGTCACGTATGTCACATAACAACGAATTCGGTGGACAATAAATGCGGGAACGTGGCATCTAATGCAACATAACAAGTGTGGGAATGTGGAATGTAATGCCACATAATGACCCGTTGATGGCTAATAGATGACACATACATTAGATTAAAATTGAGTTTGCTCATGGGACTACAAATTAGATATTGAGCTTTACGCCAGCTGTTGCATTTTGCAAGGTTGATTCGACTGCAGAAAGACGAGAAAGTCAATATTTTACGGTTGGAGACTTGCCATGACTTGCGACATTTCAACACCAATGTCACTTTTAACAAATATAGTTCACAATTGTGTAGATCGGGTGAGCACACAATCTCATTTACGCCAAGAAAAACGGCAAAGTCCTTTAGTACAGATGTAGAAAACAAAATTGATGAAAATGTGAGTGTGATGCTTGGTCGTTCGACATAAGAGCCCTTTAATTAAATTCCAAGCTGACGCCACCGCGGACAAATTACCCTACAAAACAAATTAAAACGTCATAATGAGTGCCCCTATCTTGCTTTGGGTAATATTCTCAAGTGTTTGCCAAGCTTAGTTTGCAAAAAGCAAGGCTACAGGTTGGTGGGTTGATGCAGCATTTATCAAACCTTGCTGTATGATTGGTACTCAAAAAACTAATTACGATATTAAAAGACAAAACTGGGAATTTAAACAAATATCAAT
This sequence comes from Echinarachnius parma, assembly GCA_037951105.1. Classification (NCBI taxonomy): domain Eukaryota; kingdom Metazoa; phylum Echinodermata; class Echinoidea; order Clypeasteroida; family Echinarachniidae; genus Echinarachnius; species Echinarachnius parma. The sequence goes on along the minus strand of JBAMJV010001657.1, from coordinate 77,398 downwards.
GGTCAAATTATGAATGTACAATTAATAGTCAATATTTAAATGGCCACCACTCAGCAAACTCCTTGCCAACATAAAATTATATTCGATTGCATTCATGCAAAATGCAAGATGGTGGTTGATGGGCTACAGTGTATGTCGATGCCTCAAATATTGAATCTTGCTATAGAAGATTGCATCACTAACTACTATACTAGTCAACACAATGAATATAAAAAACATTATAATATTAATTGTATTAATTGTTAAATCTGCTGATTGATGGCTATACATGCAGATATTTGATTTTGGGAGTATTTACTACCCGGGACTCGCAATAATTTGTCGGGCGAGTCCCGGGTACCCAAAATGTACCCATTTGTTGATTACACGATTGGCATGCCACGCCAGCTGGGAAAACATGTTCATTCAAGTGACACAAATTGAGCGCATTTATGTCACTTGAATGAACATGATAACTCTTGCGTTCAATGAGGGGACTTGTTTTTTTTTCTTTCGGGAAATCGAGTATCGATTTTTGCACCCGGGACTCTACATTTTTCGGCGGGACCCGGGTACCCGGGACTCATCAACAGCACTAGCCATCTTTAAACTTTTAAAAAAACTTTCAACCTTGTATTAGACCCCGTTTACAGTGAGCAAAAGGCCAGGCCAGGCCGCGGCCAGGCCGCGGCCTGGCCCCGCACTGTAAACGCACCGGGGCCAATTGCGCGGCCAATTGCGAGGCCAAACTGGCCGCGCATTTGGACCAGCTCTGGAGGTAGTCTCGGCCTCGGCCTGGCCCGGCCTTTTCTCACTGTAAACGCACCGGGGCCAATTGCGCGGCCAATTGCGGGGCCAACTGTTACCCCGGAAGTGGTATTCTCCTCAAATCGCCATCTCCTCATCCTCCTGTCATTGTCACGATTTTGCACTCGAAGTCGACGAAGTCGATCTTCCTCGTCCATATTCTCGTGTTGTAGGGTAGAACAGTTCGCCGTGCATTTAACATGCATAAACATAGGGAATTGGGGAAAAGATTCATTGGAAATAATATCCCGCGCGCGTGCGACCGGATCTACACTCTGACCCCCGGCGCGCCCCCCAAAATAATCGTTTGTTTACATGCAGAGCGCCACTACGACAAAATATTGGAAGGTTACAATGTAGGCCGCGGCCTGGCCTCGCACTGTAAACGCACAAAATTGCGGGGCCAACTCGGCCGCGGCCTGGCCCGGGCCTGGCCCGGCCCTGCCTTTTTCTCACTGTAAACGGGGTCTTAGTGTATATAAACATTAAAATCAAATTTTTATTTGCCAACAATTCTCTAAATCAAATTTCTTTGTAGACTTTGTATTTAATGTGGTTTTGAAAAAGGAAATAAACAAATAAAGAGCTCATCATTTCAACGAAAGAAACCACATTGGTAAACAAATGGCATGATTTATTCTAACCCAGATTCCTTGGTTATTAACGGCAATGAATAAAACTCTTTCATCGGAAATTCTAAATGAATATGAAAGGTTAACATTTAAAGCAATTTGTGGTACGCTACTCAGGAGGTTAAAGTAATTACTGGGAAATTTTATGATGATGATTGTGTAGAATTAATATTGGAGATAAAACTGTACAAAAAACATGCATGCGCCGATTCGTACGTGTGTATATAAATGTTAGTATACGCTAGAGGGGTTTTAACCCATTCAGGACTGGCCCCGAAAATACTCGGGCTTGGGTCTATGGAGAATACCTGTTGTAGTAAAATCAGTCAGTCCTGAATGGGTTAACATTAAGACTTTTAAAAGATAAATTCAATAAACCATTGAAGATTGTAAGCCTGAGAAACTTATGGGCTAGGAACATTGGAAAATGTTTGCTATAAAATAAGCTCAAGTGGGTTAATTTCAAGCTCTCTTTTTGTCGGTAACTTGCTGTTTGCTATGTTTGCTGTGTCTGCTCTACATTGTATACTCTGTTTTGTCCAAGTCTAGCAAAATTATCAGAATTTTGAGGCTTAGGATTAAGATTAATTATTAAGATTATAAATAAGAGTTTGGTTATGGATAGAGTTACATGTAGGTTTAGGGTTTGGGGTCAAGTTTGTCTTTGGGGATTTATAAATACATTTCAAGTAATCAGGCATCAATACACAGTAGGGCAATTCCACGGTAACTGACGTTACAATGTAGGATTTTTACAACTTTGTTTTCATTGTATCTATGTAAATAAAGATACCTGGGGGTTATAATTTGATACAGGTATATAGTTGATAAGAGTGAAGAAATAAGTATGAATTTTTTCACCAAAACTGCATTTTTTATCGAACAGCGAGCAAAAATGTGTCGGTAACTGACGTTACGCAAAAAAGACATGCAAAATCATGGTCTTGAATCAAAGTGTAATATCTCATGTCCCAGACCTGCTAGAATGATGAGTTTGATGTGACATCATCCCTGGGTACCCAGGAACAGATGTACAAAATATAGAATAATTAGCACCATTTCCCTTTATGCTATGATAACTTTTTGAAGGTATGTCGGTAACTGACGTTACGTAACTGACGTTACGGTTACACTTCCCATAGGCTTAACACATGAAAAATCATGTCTTGGAATCAGTTTGAAATATTTCATGTCCTTAACTTGTTAGAATGATGTTTGGGGTATGGATTATTTCCTTGGTCCATCAAGAACATATATACAAATAAAAGGAGAACTTTGTCCAGTTTTTTAAAATTCTGTGGAAAGTTTATTGTGAGCATGCTGGTAACTGACGTTACGGTAACTGACGTTACAATGCTTTGTCTATGGGGTTTACATAAAACTGATTTTATCACTGTTTTTACACTGCATCAAGTATGATATCATACTAGTGAAATGTTAAATACTGATATCAACCTAGCAAAAGATCAAACAATGGGAAATCGGGACCTATGGGGCTAATTGACGTTTTACATGTGCTTTACCTATGGGTGGTAACTGACGTTACACATGTAAATTAGGTTTAGGTTGTAGAACAAATTTGTTGATTCCTCATGAATCATACCATACCAGTCACATGTTTAATATTAAATATATTAACTATTAAGATTCAAAACAGTGATTTATCAATGATTTGGAATGGATATGGGGTGTGGGGATCTAAGGGCCAAGTCCCTTTGCCCTTTCACAGAAATAAAGAGAAGATTTTGCCTTTTTTACACCACTTTATTAACAAAAGCAGATAAATTAAGGGCTTTCCATCCTATTTGCCCATACTGGGAGATAAAACTTACAGGGAAACAAAGGGAAATTTAACTTAAAATAAGATTTTTATAATCCATGATTTTGGTAACTGACGTTACATCCCCTACATCACAATGTTTAGTCTTTTGAAAGAACTTTATACTGATTTACATGATAATAACTGGCTTAAACAATTTAGCAAGTGCCTCCTGAAGGTTTATGAATCTTTCAATTATCATTGTTCCCTTGATAAATCATGTTACATTATGGTAATTGATGTTACATCATGGTAATTGATGTTAAATCATGGTAACTGACGTTACATGGTAACTGACGTTACACACTTTGAAGAGCCAATTTTTACCAACGGTATGTGGGCATCCCAATTTGTGTTGTATTGATAGAAAGAGAGTTGGTCAAAGATTACAAATCTCAAGTAGCATCCCATATATCACCTTCTTTCTGGAATAAATTGAACAAATCCTTGTTTTTGGTAACTGACGTTACATCCATTATGGTAAACTGAGCTAATCAAGATGTTTGTCAAATTCAATAATCAAACCAGCAAATTTTGTTCATGCCATTTGGTAAAGTGTTATTCTGGTAACTCTTTTCATGTGAAAGTAAATCAATTGAAGCAATGGTTTAGTATATTTACTGATAGCAAATTGTATGTGAATTTATCTTTCTCATCACCTAAATCTCTACTTTTATACTTTGATGGCCATTTTGAAGAGAAAAAATGACCGTCTTTGAAAAACAAATTATGGTTCCTAAAACTTCAACTCATGTATTATTCAAAAATATGAGTTGTTTAAACCAAATATGATTTTTTATTTTTGGCATCCATGTCCCTTATGTCGTGGAATTGCCCAGTAGATGCCATAAAAGACCAGATGGGACGTAGACCAATAGAACGCAAACCTATGTGTCATACGTGCGATGACTTCCTGGCCGCATCGGCTTAATTACAGCGGACAAACAGACTTCATTACTCTGAATTTCACTTGATTAGTTTTTGAGGATTTTGGCATTACTTGCTGATCTGTTAATAAGTCACCATATCCACTGCTAGAGTTAGGGAAAAGGAAAGGGAGAGAAAGAGGGGGGGGGGGGGGGGAGAGGGAGGGAAGCGACCACAAGGAAGACCAACCCAAAAGTGGACAGATTGCAAGAGAGGACTGTGCCACTAGAAGGATTAGTTCTCTAAATCAAGCCAAAAGAATAACAGAAGATAGGAAGATGTGGCAAGGCATCACACATCCAGGTGATGGTGTGGATGGCATACTGTAATTATCCAGTAGATAATTATAAATCTGATATAAATCTTTATATAACAGAAGAGAAATTTGGAAAAATTAAAGTTGTTCCATTCTTCTATTGGTAATACCAATAGTTACAATGAGGTACATGTATGTGAGAACTGGTAGAGTTTCAAGTAAGTTTCGAGGATTTAACAACTAAGTGTCAAATTGTTCTCATTATTTGTTTTGCTTTTCATTTAGGGTTTAAGCACAATTACCTCAAATTCACAAAAGCGAAGATACATGTATTGCATTTTACAACAAAACATTTTAGTAGGCCTACCATAGGAAAGAAAGGCAGAATGTCAGGAAATACTAGCCTAACATCTTCCTGATTCAATGTAACCCTTGTTCTTCTTATTTGTCCTTGTTTGTCATAACCTTTAATAGCAATACATAAAAATGCCAAAAGTGGAGATACTGCATTTTGCAACAAAGGCCTACCATAGGAAGCGAATGACAGGAAATATTGGACTGAATATCTTCCTGGGTGAAAAGGAAAAGATTGAAGTACATATATTCAACAGTTTTGGCAATCTCTATAGCTCACAGCCTACACATTTTTGGGACCAGTACTGATTGGGTTAAACAATGTGAGGAAACTTTGTGCACAGAAAAAAAATATGACATATAATTAGGAGTAGGGCCAGGGTCTATTTGCATAAAAAGGGGCTGAAAAGTTGAAAAGAGAACAGAGCGACAAAGCCAACAAGCATACCTTCAGGCTCAGTGGCACATGACAATCAGTCCATGGGCCAGACAAACTCCAGAGGTGTAAAAGGAGTAAGTTACTGGTGATCTATGTATTTTTTATTCTGGACTAAATGTAATATTGTAGAAAAAACCAACATGGGGCTCAGGGTGATGTACTGATGTTGCCTATGAAATGCCTAAAAGACCCCCCGCCCCCTCCCTAAATCATAAAATATCACCCATCATTTCACATCTAGAGTTCTACACAAATCAATTTATGGAATGGTAATTTGAGGTAGGCCAGCTTGAATTTAGCCCCCCCCCCCCCCCCCCCCCCGGAATATAACTTAAATTGGATAATTCTTCCATGAGTTACTGTTGTTTGTACAGTAATTATCATTTGATAACCAGTAAAATCAATTTCTAAAATAACGCATATATTTTCTATTTGTAGACAACCAATCAAATGACATGAATGCAAATAAAAACAATCATACAATGAATTTTTGATAGGTTGACTGCATAGATACAGTCATTATTGATCTGCTGAAGGCAATGTAGATCTGTATACATGTATTCAATTTATTGATCCATAAAAAATATATATTGTATACAAATATGAAACAAGGCACTTGGTAGACTGAAAGTGAAAATCGTTTTGTTTACAATCAAATTAAGTACATTCCCTTTTTTAATTTCTTTACAACAGCAAAAAGATCACAGGTATGTGAATAAAATGATACAATGATACAATGTATTATTGATGAGCCTGCCTACAAAATCCTCTACATAAACACAATACTGTTTTTCTAACCTCGCCTAAAGTCGCCTGTAATAACATTTTATGCAAAAACTAATAAGTGCGCTGTCGTGCTACCCTATCAGCGTCAATTACTCTTCATTACTGGTGACATGGCATGGATAATTAATCCCCTCTCCCACTAAATAGAATCCTTGAATACAGTACCTACATGTACTAATAAGGGATAGAAAATTACAGAATAATTCCTTTACATCCAACACCTAAAGTAAGGTATTTGTTTGGGAATATAGGTTATCGTTACATTGAGTATCTCTATTGCACACGTCAGGTGCTTAGAAGTATTACCAAATCATTCATTAGTTACTTTAAATATTTAGACATGTATTCATTATTTATTATTTGAAATAATTTTTGATAAAGGGAAAAGAATAATTCCATTACACACAACTTAGATAGGAATTTGTGCGCAATATACACGTAACATGCATGTTTTCGTTGTATGAGGCAGGTGCTTGGTAAGAATTTTCTTGTAAAAATTGATTAATTAAATAAATGAAAAAATGTAGTAAATTACCAGGGTTCTGGTGGACTGCATGGTAACCTAAGCATGAGTTTCAGATGGCCTAATTAATGCATCTTCTGGAGGCTAGCATGATGCATGATCAGTATAATAATATCAACATCATTATCATGAGCATCATATTTTAAGTTTTAGTAGCCAGTCTCAGTAAGGCAACATGATTTGAGGTGGCCCGCCAGCATTTTGTGTGGCCATTGGCACCAGGGCAACCGCTACAGTCCAGCCCTGATTGTACTCACACGTAAGAGTTTTAACAAGGAAGGCCCAACATTTACACTTTAACCATTTGAGACCAGTGTGATTATACTGAGCACAACTTAATGGCATTGACCATCTATATGCACAATCCTAGAAATGTTCTTTTAGGAAATTATCCAAATTGCACTGAACCCGTTCACTACGAGATTATGAAATCCCCATAGACTTTGATTTGTACATAGCCCACTCGGTTCCCGTAAACAACGGGTTAAAATAACCATCCAATTTACAGAATCACCACAACATGTACATTGACTAGGTTTGAAACGATTTGCTGCTAGAATGAAAAAAGGGAGACTTGATGAATGATGATAGATAATCCTGAATGAGCTAAATAAGAGATTTGTGATGATTGCTGTTTACTTGCAAAATCGGGTTGACTTTTATTCAAGGCAATTCAAACAACAACTTTTGCACCCACTGAGCTACCTAGAATGGATTTTAAATCTGGAATAAACTTTTGACTTCATTTGTGATTTTAATGATAAATCATGCCAAACTCCCACTATAACTGTTGTCATGAAAATAAGATCCATACATGAACTTTGGGGGGTTTAGGAAGTTAGGACGATACTCTTAAAATGCCCCAAAACCCTGAAAATCATGAAAGAGGTCCCATAAACATTTGAAACCATTTTCAGATTGCTGACATGTAAGCCAGACACCTTGTAAAAAGCAGCAGAAAATTTCCCCCCTCCTCCCATGATGCAATAATGTAATCCTAAATAAGTAGCTCTGTACTAGATTTTAGTTGATTAAAGTACACGCACTCACACACACACACACACACACTCACGTGTCGAGTAATAAACCAGAACTGACAGAATTCTCTCCCATTCTGGCCAACCTCTCAGTTAAGGTAATTACCATACATATTGTCACATTGTCACTTGGGGCTTACAAGCTAATTACATCACGACTTTTATTAAATTGCGTAGATCGCTATAATTTAGGAAAATCCTTAAATTCGCAACATATTGTCATATTTTCAACACAGATTTTGGCGCTCAAATTGGCAACTTTGGGCAGAGTTACTTCATATTTGTCTGAAGTTTTAATAACTTGCCATTTCCACCATTTTTTATGTCAATTTGTTGAGGAAAATAATGATAAATTTTGTTTTGAAATAATGTATGTAGCTCTCGTCCTTGATGGGATAAGGCAATTACCATACATAATGTCACATTGGCACTTTGGGCTTACAAGCTAATTACATCACGACTTCGGACGTTTTCAGATACCTGCCGGCAAATGCGTGTCAATAAATGGAAAGCATGATAAAATGTGTGTAACTAATGCCTAGAGCTAGAGATATTAGATACTGTAGATCTAGAATCTAGATGGACAGAGATGTTGAATCCACAGCGAAAGAAAGTAATTGACTGCAATGATGAAGCATGGACATTACAAAATACAAATAAATATAAATATATAAAGTTAAAGATTTCATTCTGATTTGTATAGTTTTCTGAAATTGTTAATAAATAGCAATCTATAATAATAATCTCTAATCTGGTTTGAGCTTGTTCAGGATTGGTAAAAGGGCAATTCCACGATAACACCGGGACACTTCAGAACACATTTTCAATTTCCAAATGTAAATTACAAACTAAGTGTAAAGAATGAGAACAATCTTTTATTGTACATCTTTGACTATTACCACAAGCAACTTTGAAAAAAAAAAATCAATAAAAAAATTTCATTTATTAATGAGTTACGCATCATTAATTACTACTGTAACACCGGGACGCAAAAAGGACATGCTTTTTTTAACACTTTACATACTGGCAAAACTCTGTGAAGTTAATGAACATTTTGAAACTTGGCCATATTATATGGATTTGGTTTAGTAGAGACTCAATAATAATAATTAGGTGTTATTTGGACAAAAAATCTATCATGAAGATAATTATGAACTAGCATATACAAAATTGTACCGTAACACCGTGACCGTAACACCGGGACGTCTGAAAGGGCATGTACAAAGTCTATGGAAAATTAGGTTGTCTACTGGCAAAACCCTGTGAAGTTAGTGAATATTCTGAAATGTGGCTATATTGATTGATTTGGTGTAGTAGAGACTCAATAATAATAATTGGGTGTCATTTGTAAAAAAAATCTATTATCAAGATAATTATGAACTAGAGTATACAAAATTGTACCGTAACACCGGGACTGTAATGTACAAAGTCTATGGAAAATCAGGTTGTCTTACTTTACTGGCAAAACTCTGTGAAGTTAGTGAACATTTTGAAAAGTGGCTATGTTGATTTGTCGTAGTAGAGACTCAATAATAATAATTGGGTGTTATTTGTAAAAAAAATCTATTATCAAGATAATTATGAACTAGAGTATACAAAATTGTACCGTAACACCGGGACTGTAATGTACAAAGTCTATGGAAAATCGGGTTGTCTTACTAAAAACTAAAAACATTTTTACTTCAGGTAGTAGATCAAGCAACAATTTAGTATGTATGCATCAAGCTACCACCCCAACATGACAGACACTAGCTGGTCACTTTAGTATGCAGTGATTCTCTATGCTCCCTGTACTATTGCAATGTAAGTCCCGGTGTTACAGTCCCGATGTTACAGTGACTAACACCGGGACCAATATTCAACCATTTTTAATTAATTAATGAAATGTCCAATCATCATTTTGATACTTGTTTATGGTAGATATGTGTGGTCAAGATTTGGGCAATTTAAGTTTTTTTTTTTGTGTTTGTGATTTTCTTACAATGCTCAAAATATCAATTTTTACCGTAACACCGGGACAATATTCTTTATCATAAATGAATTGTTCATTGAAGCGTATTACAATGAAAAAAATGAACTTCAATGGGTTTTTTTTATTACATTCAACCCTAAACCTCTGAGAAAATATAAACAGTTTTTACCTCCTGTCTTACTTGCTCTTGCTACATTGATTTATTTTCAACACGTTTTCCAGACATTTGGGTGAAAATTAATTATTCATATTTTATGCGCATATTTTAATATGTTCCTGATGTATATTTCTATTTTAAAGGTCAGACTTTAAAAATTCAGTTCTTTAGCTTTATTTTGATACCAAAATTGATACTATCTGACCATTTTGAAAATTTGGTGGTTATGTCCACTTTATCGTGGAATTGCCCAAAACATATACCAGCTTGGGGGGGGGGGGGGGGGTCTTTGGAGAATGCAGGACTCAGAACAAATTGAAATTTACGTTTCTGCAGCTACTTCAATTTTTTTAAATAGCATCAAAATAGCAATCTAAAATTTGCTTTAAACAAGTTATTCAGGACGAGGGATCTACACTAATCATACTTTGAACCAAATCTTGCCTTGGGATGATCTCAAAATCATCGCAAAATTGCTGATCTATGGATCCCCAAAATATGGAAGAGTGCCTTTTGTCTTTTGAGGTCATAAGTTCACCACTTCTATTAATCTTGAGTGCCAGTAAAAGCATCTCCTAGATCAATGTTTATTACAGCTCCTTGGTCACATTAAAGGGAAATGGGGGTTATGTGAAGGTCAAATTGCAAATAATGCAAAATTATGCAATTAGAATAGTGTAGAAGGCACATTACAGAAATTCTGACTGTACATTTACATATGCAGGGCTTGACACTAGCTCTAATCACTACACAAACAGAGCCTACATGTAAATAGAGGCCAAGTACTCGTTAAGTATAAAATTATGCATACAGCACAAAGTCAATGTCACATTATGGGCGATGCAACATGAAAAACAAGGAATTTGAGACCTTGAGAAGTGACTGTGTGCAGTTGCTTGTTTTCAAGAGCAGACTGCATTATGGGCTTAGGTTTGAAACCACATTGAAAACACACAGGGGCTCAGGGAGAATTCGCCCCCGGAATGCCAAAAAGAGCCCCAATATTCATAAAAGAGCCCCCATAACACAAATTTTAGAGTGTGATTTTCATGCAGGCAAATTTGAAAAGGAGCTCCCTGAAATTAAATTTTTTTTTTTTCCTCCGTTTACATAAACTGTAATAACACATTTGATGCACACAAAAAATGTTAACAATAAAAGCCTGATGAATGCAATGTACTTAGTTAAATGCATAATGAGGAAAAGATAGCATCATGTGCAAATCGATATTACCCAGTTACATAATTTACATGTACCTTAGAAGAAGAAGGAAAGAAAAAGAGCAAGATAGAGGCAAATCAAGTTAGTTCAAATTGTAAGTTAACCTTGTCTTTGCCACACTGGCACAGTGCAATGTCACATCATGGGCGATGCAAAATTATGCAATATTTGAGAACTCGAGGAGGAACGTTACAGGTGCTTGCCCATACAGATGAGGGGCTTACAGTTTAAAACCAATGTACAGGCACCTAATTGTGAGAGCTATATTAAAATAGATGCTCAACACTTTGCAAAGGGTTGTGTAATTCATAAACAGTGCAATTAGGGAACCATCATGACCTGATGGTTCCGTATGCGCCAAACGTCTGAGAGTGCGCAAATTCTATTCACGCGTATGTTTTGGAGACAATAGAATCCCGGACGATTCGTTCGCCCTAGACATACAGTCTTTGTATTTTTGGGTGGTGGTACCCTTTAAATTATGAAATGAAAACTGAAACAAAGTAAAAGCGAAGTAGAAATGCATAACTATGGCACAATTTTTTTTTTAAAGGAACCTATTAAGTTAATACTTAGCTCAAGGCAGTGCACTAGTTTAGACGCAAATCATGCTGCAAACCTGTCAATGTCACATCATAGGCAATCCCAAATATTCATTATGCAACACTGAATACGTCGAATTTGAGAACCTGAGAAGGAACGTTGCAGGTGCTTGTTCAAGCAGAAGAGGGGCTTACAGTTCAAATCACATTGTACACTGTATGGACACTTGATGTTTAAAGAAAACATGGTACAAAAAACATTCAAAATTATGCATGCAGCACAATATCACATTATTTATGGCTGATGGAAAAATATTCAACACAACCCTAAAACAAGGAAGAAAAAAAAAGGCCTTAGAATCAAAGTGCTCAGTATAATGCACTTACTAGTGTGCTTCCGTCAGCTTGATGGGGAATGGGCAATGCAAAATTATGCAGCATGGAATTAGTTGCAAGAACTTGAGATGGTACCGAGCAGGTGCAGACGGGATTGAGCATCTAACGTTTTAAAGCAGATTGCAAACTGAACACTTACTTGATGTGAAAAGAAACAGCTAAAAGCATATTATCAAAGTGTTGGCACATGTATGCAAAATCATTCAATGTACAGACTTGTAACCCTGGAAATAATCAAATCAATGGAGATTGAGTGCTTTGGGGCAATGAACAATGCAAAATCATGCAACATGGAATTAGTTGAGATAACTAGAGATGGTACTGCGCAGGTGCTCTTCCAAGCAGACGGGATTGAGGGTATTACATTTTGAAGGGAACACACACATTTGTCTGAATTGACCACACTCAACTATATCTAGCACTCTGTTCTTTCATGCCTTTTTCTTTTCCTCAAATTTTGTAAAAATATGAAGTGTGAACCCCTTTTCTTCAAATGTACACTGTGTTATTGCAATATTGTATTCATTTTGCAAACAAATTGTGAGCAATACTAGATGCATTGTTGCTCATTACTTAGATCATTTAACACAAACCTTTCACACATCACTCTGTTGATATCAAACAAGAGGATAACAGGAAATTAGTATTTCAATATTTCCCAAAACTGTCCACAACGAAAAATTAAAAATTACAAAAGCATTATTTTGTGTGCCGATGAAGTAAGCAATTATATCCTTCAGGTTTTGAAGTGGCATGATTTACAGATTTGGATCAAGTTAAAACAAAGTGCTTGCTGTTGTAATTCTAGCTGGTGTTTCTACATGAATCTAGAACATACTAGGAATAGGAATATTCTTCTTTGATGTGTGTTTTTATGTATACACGTATATATGCAGCGCAACATACTTTACAGAATCCCTTTTGAGACCTCATCGCACACTGTGCACTGTATGCGCACTCGACGTCTGCCCGTGGCTGTGGCACATGATGTCTGTCGAGTGTGGAAAGAGAGGAGAGGAGGTGCGTGGTGTAAGGTTGCCACCAGCAGAGCCACAAATGTTCATGAATTTTGTACTAGAGGTAGGCCCCAGTGCAGCACGTTGCCCCACCGCATCACTTTGTACATGTAATGTATGTGGCTTGGACTTGTGGAAGGGAGAATTGAGAGCACGTTTGCATGAATTGTTCATTCCTCGCGCCTCGAAATGGGGGCTAGTATACATACATAATTTACATGAACATGATATTTACACAGTTTGTAAGCATGTAAGGTGTGGACTTTTTTCTTGTCCTTTTCTTGAAAATTTGTTTTGGGGAATTTTGAGCATCAATATTGAAGTGATGCACACGCACATTATGTTAAAATGTAGATCTAAAAAATGTACAGACTTGTTGAAGAGATGATCTTGCCTTGAGCTTTGAAAGGGGGGGGGGGTGGGGGCAAGCCAGTATTACGCAATCAATCAAACCAGACTCTATGTATGATTGTTTATTGAGCATCAACCTCAGAAGTGAGAACAACATGTACTGTAGATTTTCAAATACTGTAGAAACTTGTGGAATACAAAAGAAAATGTTTCAAAGGACAAATTTACATGAATTGTTCATGTACAGTATCAAAACCTCAAAATAAGAGGCCAGGATACTATACTCTACAATGTGAATTTTGTGGATAGATTACACAATCGTTCAAACCAAGCAGATTTGCTCTTGAGCATCATAAGAGGCAAGCTATCATACTGGTAGACTTGTGGAAGTTGAGGCTTAGAGCAAACTAACAAATTAGTCATGTCTTGAGCTTAAATACAAATATCACAAAAATAAACAAATATAGACCAAACTAGACCCCCCCCCCTCCCTCCCCCTTCAATGCTTTTGAGCAACAGTATGGAGGCGAGTAAATGTATTACACTTTGTATAAATTGTAGATTTAAATCTGTACACAGAATATAAAATGTGTATACTGTGCGATCAATCAAACAGAAGCCCTCTCTCTTCCTCAGTTTGTTTTTCCCTCTCCATTCTACACAGGTCTGCAAAGCAAGGGGCCATCATGCGCATCTGAAATGAAAGCAATTTGTGCAGACCTGCTTGAAATGGAAATGGTTGGCAGGGCAGGAGGATAACAAGCTCTAGATGCAGATTTCAAATTGTAAATTTGGTTCAATGCAACATTTGCAAAACAAATTTGAGGGTGCCTTTTCAATGAAAACAAGCTAACAAAATGGTACATGTAAGCAAAAAATAAGATGCTTTTCCTTTTGAGAGCCTCCATCCCTCCCCCATAAAAAGCGCCCCCGCCCGCCCCCGCCCGCCCCCACCCCCCCCCCCCCCCTTCCATAATCATGATACCCAATACCAAAAGTGTGCCTGTGCAAGATAATACAAGCCTGGCAGATTCATGAACATGTAAATTCAACTCAAATGCAAAACAAATTTGACAGACTTAAATAAGGAACACTCTTTACAACACCCCTATCACCCCCCCCCCCCCCCCCCTTAGCCCCTCCCCAACTGCCCCCACCCATCCCATCTAGCCATGATGCAATTCCCACTGTGTGTAGGAATGCATTTATAATAAATGTTTGGTATGCTGTTTATGATAAATATTATTCATTCATCTCAGCACTGCATCAGTAATTCATCACTCATTGAATTCCAAATATTCTGTGAATCTCCCATTAGCCATTTATTTCTTTGAAGTTAATCCTATCACTACTCCCATATTAATTATTCAAGAAGGATTTATTCCGGACTATCATTTGGATCATCAATATTGTACATTTTTTGTTCACAGTATGCTGCATGAGAAATACATTATTCATTTGGACTTTAGTTCAGCTCTGTGCTGGCGGGCAATTCATCATTCATGCAACCTCAATTTTGTTATGATCACTGGCTTCACTGAATCACAAATTATTCTGCGCAACCTCCCTTACAGCTCTTAATCTCATCACGAACAATATTCTTCAAGAAGGATTTATATAGAAATAATTCAAAAAATATCTTCAGCACTTTTAATAATTATCATCATAATCCCATGGTATGTTAAAGGGATCTAGTAACTTTGTTGACATGTGCCAAAATTGATGAATGGTTGATGCAATGTATATTGTTGTTATCGCATATATGTCCACAGGGTATTGTGTAAAAATTTCAAGTCAAATGGACATTGTATGGCCAAGTAATGAGTGAAAATGCAAAGTGATATTCAGTAACTCACTGCACTCACTTTGTACACAGAAGAAAAACTCGCCCGGAGTTTTTCTTATCTGAAAACTTCAATCATACATATCTTTGTAACGAAAGGGAAATTTGAAAAACCGAAACCTGTCCCGTGATTTTATTGTTAATACGAATACAACAAGGTATAAGGGAACCGCTAGAATTAGAATTTTATTTTGAGGATTTGGACAATGTTACTGAGTCCCTTTAATGCACAAGATACATTAATTCATAAACAGCTCTGCACTGGCTCAGCAAGAATGCTTTGCTTGATGCATTCAAATTCAAATTACTTATAAATCTCATCACAGACTAGATACTATTCAAGAAGGATTTATTCCTTCATCCATCATAATCCCAATTTTGTCACAGTATTGAGAATACATTATTCATTCAGTTCAGCTCTGCACTAACCCGAAGTAGTGACGTCACATGCTTTTGTTATGGCATAGTCTTAAACAACTTTTCCTTTCATACTGGCATTTAGTAGTGGGTCGGAGCCGGACGATTGCCTTCTTAGCAACCGCTAGATCACCAATTCATTGCTTGCAGGCCTGACATTGTTTAGAACCATCACCCATGGCAATGAATAGCTCTGACGTCACACTTCGGTACTCTATCAAGGTCGTCAGTCCACAATTTACAATTCTTCCCAGGGCTACATTGTAAATCCCTACTTGTCCATTATTCTTAAAAGTTTTTTGCAAAAGTGATATTTGAGCCTCCAATCTTATACAAATATCTTTGATGCAAAAATACTGCTGAAAACTGATCTAAACCCCTCAAAAAAAGTTCGGAAACTCAAGTTTGATCGATTATATCTATTTTATTAAGAAATCATAATGGTTATATTTGGTATCACTTGAAAGGGTGTGTATACCTCTTTAAAATGATACCAAATTCGTAAGCATCACGAGCACGAGGTATGTGCAGTATACTTGAGAATGGGGGAAAGTCAGAAGTGAAATGTCGCAAAATGCGCCAACAAACTTCAGTTGGAAGGTCTGACAACCATATCACGGTCTTTCTCAAGTTCAAATTCTTTCGACGATGAATATCTTGTCAATGAAGAGATACTGTTGAATATGGTATCAGACAAAAGCCTGTTTAATTATCTTTCCAATGACACCTCACTTGGAATAATTATGAAAGCCGGGTAGGTACAATTAAGGTGAATATTGGGGAGGATCGACAGCAAAATGTAAGCAAAATGCATGATTGTGTGAAATTGAAGGCGTTGCATCCAAAAACGACTTTTGTGGGGATATCTTAGTACTTTACTTTACATAATCATTATGAAATTCAACATTATGTTAAAGCGTGTTAATTTGTCAATGAAATAATGCCCCATTCATAGTGGTTATGTGATTGAGGTGTGTGTAGTACCTCTAAATGTATGGGGCTCAAAATGACACGTTGTTAGGTCGACTTTCTACCGTTTGATACGTGGTAAAAAGGGCATACCTACACGGTCGAAGAGGGCGCTAATATGCCAGTTCTGGCCAGTTTGGGTAGGTTTAGAGAAATTTGAAGCATTTTCAATACCGTAAATCTCCGTGTATAAGGCGCACTTTTTTCCGTCGGAAAAAATTTCAAAGTCGGGGGTGCGCCTTATACACAGGTACAGCAAAAAAAAAAAAAAAACCCTCTAGTCATGTTCAATGCATATTACACTGGCTCATGGCATGACAAGAGCTTGCTGTCTGTTGTAGCATTCAGCAACATATACCTTTATCTCACAATAAAAAGGTTGGTTATAGATCTGTAAAGTTGCAATTTTATTGAGCAAATTCCAGCTGCTAATGAATATTCATACATTCTTGAGCAGCAGTACTCATTATATATGCAATTATCTAGCCAGTGGTTATAAATTTTGCTCACAATTGAAAATGGTTAAATAGTTAAAGTTAGTTAAGGTAGAAAATTGCACTATATTAAATGAGTAAAGTGCTTGAATATTCAGGAATATGAATATTCATGAGCACCAGTGTTATTGCTCAATGTGTGCAATTTTTGTACTAACCACTATTTTGTATGTGAAAAAGTGTATATGATGATGAAAGCAACAATTGACATTAAGCCCTTGATATGCCCTAGACCAGCGATGTAAGTATTCCAACAGCACTACAGGGTGTCGTAAAAAAATATATGGTGTCTCTAAAAGTTGGGGGTGCGCCTTATACACGGGTGCGCCTTATACACGGAGATTTACGGTACATCAAGTTTGTGAGTTTCCTGTATTACACACTCACATTCAGCATAATCATTGCAAATGAGACATCATATTAAAGGTAAATTAACGAGCTTTCCGATAGTGCAAAACGTAATGATGATAGAGTTATGCTTAATACAACAATATCTTACCGGAATCTTGAAACAAGAAGCCATGGTCTTAAATTCATAGCATTTATAGACCCCCATATCCGGTTTTACTGCACACACCCCAATAGCATAATTATTACAGGTGAGACATGATTTTAAAGAAAAATAAACACGCTTTCACATGATACTAAATTTACTGATGATTATGCAATTTACAACCCTAAAACATCCCTCCAATAGTCGTTTTTCGATGCAACGCGTTCAATTTCACAAAAAGAAATGCATTTTGCAACATTTCCCTTTCGGCCCTCCCCATATTCAACTGTACCATACTTAACCTGTTAATAAAATTGTTACGGACATAACCGTATTAAAAAGATAGACACATAGGCTTTAAAATGATACCAAATTTGATAAGTTTAAATCATTTGAACACGTTACATTCTTCGATACAACCTGAACATTAAAAAATACGGCACAAGAGTCAAATTTCCCAACTGAATACTTTCGGCCCGTTTTGCGACATTTGACTTCTGACCGTCCTCCATTCTGAAACGCACTGCGTATTCCCTGATTTGAAATGAATGACAAATAAAGTACCATTTTAAAGGGAAATCATCATGGATTGCAATGACACTAAAAGGAACAAATACAATTTGACAATAAAAGTTATACAATCGATCAAAGTTGAGTTTCCGAACTCTTTTTGAGGGGTTTAGATATCTACGCTCTCACTCCCTTGTCCCATGTTACATTTAACATCTTCTTTCTGCGTATTCACTCCAATCCCAGCCAAGTGTGATTGGCCACTCACAGCCTCTTTTTTGTTAATGTCTCCGCCCCCTTTCTCAGCTCTATGCATGTGTTTGTTATTTTTAATTTCTTCATGTATTCAAATTTGAATAAAAATCACAATCTAATTGATTATAAATAATACAACACAAGGCCTTCTAACTCTCACTCCATGATACAAAATGATTTCAAATGCTGTTTTTTTCTTCACAATATTAGGGGAAAGTACAATTTAGCATTCCATTAAATATTGATTTGAAATGAAACAACACTCACCATGCAATAGATGCTCTTGGAGCATTCGTTGTCAAACATCGACGGCAGAGTGTTCGGGGGTATCTCGCGTTGCGCGGGTGATGTCGCTATAGACGTAGGAGGTGTGGTGCGTGTCAAAGGTCTCCTTGGTGGCCTGCTTGATTTGGTTGCAGAACTTGATGATGCCCTTGCGGCGCATGAAGAGGATGACGAGTGCCAGGATGCCGATGATGCCCAGCACTGTGATCAGAAGGTAGTACTTGGGCTCCAGCAGGTCTTCCATGTTGACTTCCTCCAGGTGCCTGCAGCTCAGCTCCTCTGACGTCACGTTGACCAGCTTCTTGCCCGCATGCTCGAAGCCGTGCCCCGAGCACAGGAGGCTGTCACGATCGACGATCGTGACTCTTGTCCTGTTTGGATTGTTCAACCACGTGACAAACTCCTTCAGCTGGCAGTTGCAGTTGAAGGGGTTGCCCGTGAGGTTGACCGTCAGCCCCATGAACTTGTCAAAGCTGTCCAGATTGCCCTGCACGAGGGCAGTAATGTTGTTCATGCTCAAGTCGATGTACGACAGGCTTGGCAACACACCATTCTGGAACGTGCCTGGAAAGATCATGCCCAGGTTGCAGTTGCGCAGATGGATTCTTTGCAAGTTCGAGGAGGACGCGTTTGCAAACTCAAACGTAGTCACCGAGAGTGAACCAAGCTTATTGTTATTGAGCATTAGCTCTTGCAAACTCGGTAGGTACGACTTTGTTAAAGTGTGCGTGAGTTGTTCTGACACGCTCTGGTTACTAACAAGGGCACGATTAAGGCTCAGCCTTGTAAGGTTCACGAGCCCACTGAAAGTTTTGTGCGCCGTCAGCCTGAGTGCATTATCATCCAGAATCAACTGCTTGAGGTTGGGGAAACAGCCCAGCGACCCACCTGTGAACGACCGAGGTCGTGTGAAGTTTATGTTATTGCCGCTCAGGTTGAGAGTCCTGAGGCTGTGCAGAGTTGTGAAAGTTGACTGACAACTGCTTAGATTTGTGTGTACTGTCTTGGTTATTGTAAGCTCTTCCAGACTGTTTGGAAGAAAACCCTGTTGCAGTTCTGAAGGTGGTGGCCACCGTCCCTCGCACACGAGACTGGCGCCGCTACAAATGCAACCTTGCGGCAGGTTATATGGAGTTAGGTCACATGACGCACACAGAACAGAAGACAACAATGGAAGCAAGAAAACAAGGCAGGCAAAGATCGTTCCCAGGGGGCCCATGTTGGCCGAGTTTAGGTTCATCCTCACGGCTGATGAATGGAACCAACCTGTACTAGCTGGTGGTTCACTGATGTCGTTCAATCACCAGCATCGCCTTACGTCGGTCGGCTCCAGCTGCTTCTGGGTAAATGAACAAGATACAAATTATTGATCATAATAGATTGTATTGATATACTAACAAAATTGCATCAAATATTTAAGCTACATTGTACATTTAAATAAAATATGGTACAATCAGCATCTTTCCATTAATCATTTATTAGATCCAGGCATCTGTGCATTCAAACAAATGACCAACACATTATAGTTCATAAATTTATTACAGACAAGTACCATCCATCAAGGCTTATAAACATAGTTGGGCAATTCCGTATGAGAGAAGGCAAAAACACCACATCTCAAAGTTGAGCAATCTTCCCTAAATCAAACTGTTATCGATAGAGGAAAACTTGAATTTTAGGAAACTGAAAACCATTTGTGTATAGCTCTATTCGTTTTGCAAATATTTCTGCTTGAATTGAACAGAAATTTATGACCTTTTATTCATAAATCAGCTTCATTTCATGAAAATGAAGTGAATCTTTTAATTCAATGATTGTTTCTGCTCTTTTTCTCATATTTTCCATACAATGTAGCAACAATCACAAATTGTAAAGCATGGGCAGTAACTTCATTGCATTTTTTTTTGGAGAAATTTTTGAAATCTATGCATATTTGATCGTAATTCCGTTACGATAAAACGTAATAAGTTTTTCTCAATATCTTATTACTTGTTCTTTAGTCATGTCATTGTGAATTCTCTTCCTTCACCACAGTCCTAAGAACTTCCAACATAATTTTCTGAAATAATGTCACTACTTTTTCCAAAATTGGCGTAACGGTATTAGTAATTCCGTTACGTAACGGAATTACACGCACATGGTTTGTAAGGTATTGAATGATATTGCTGAAAATAAAAAAAAATTCTTGTTTTCAATGTAGAAATACCCTTTAAATAGCATGAACTGTAGCCATGTAGACAATACATCATTATACAAGTACTGTACAATGTTACTTTATGTGACTCATTGTACCCACATGCTTCATATTGCATCAATGGTGATTTAACTAAATTGATACACGATAGATAATTTCTCTAATCTCTCCATGAACATAATAGAGATAATAATGTTCTATCATTAAATTAGTTTCCAGCAAGAACCACTTGACTGAAATTATGAAGATGCAGCAGATTCATGTTTGTACTTTAGAAAGGGAAAAACAAAAACAATACAATTTTTTTTTAAATATCCAGTGATTAGTATGACACTGGTGCTACATTTGTTTTCTCACATTAATTTACATTCATGTATTTTAAGATATAAATCATACCTTCAACTTTCAAGGAGATTTAATATTAATAATTTTGTAATTGTATGTAGATTTGAATATCATTGATCTGTTAAAGGCTCATAACTTATCATTAATTATGTAAATTTGTATTAAACTGAAGCATATAAAATTAAACATAAATACAGAATAGGCTTCAAGATATTCAAAACTAAACATAATACAGGCTAAGATACACATGTTTTTATTCATTATCATAAAGTCAGAATACATTGAGTGTTGTGTGCTTCTGTATGCAGATCAAAGAAGAATGATGTACAAAGTATTTGCATTTTCAAATGGGAATTCCTAAAGGTGTCTTTAATTTTTGGCAATTCCATATTTATATTTTATATGCCAACTTTATGTTTGAGGATCATACACGTTTATATCCGACATACATCTATACACGTATTTCATGGAATGGATGAAAATGCATTCCAAATTGATTTGAGAGTAAATTAAGATCAATTTAGGATGAATTTTTTAAAGAATAATTTTAGAATATAACAAGAGTTTATATAACAAATCTCGATTTTCTTGTAATTCTGTTACGCACACACATAACTTCAGGATTTGTTCTGGTCCTTATATGTAAGAGCTTGTGATGAACAATGCATACACATTCTTTACTAATGACTATAAGCAGAAAAGCAGAAAAATGTAACCAAGAAATTGCATTTTCATGGGTGGATTTCACAGGCGTAATTCCGTTACAGTGACATTCGTTTGTCTTAAGGTAATTTCAGAGGTTAAAATAGATCATTTCTGGAAAAAAAGATGTACCAAATTCAAGTTTGTAACTTAAATGATAAGTTTTTATTACCAATGAAGAATTTTTTGTGGTAGCTTTTGCAGAAAATCATTACATAGTTAGTGTTGAATGAAAGACCCCTTTCTGTTATGATTGTGTTTTGGTCTCTGGACGCTACAGTGTTATAGATTTGTAACAATCTTGGGTTCTGTTGTACCTCTAGTACCCCTGCCAGTTATTAAAGTTTTAAAAACTGTGAAAGTGAAAGGAATATTAAATATGATTAAGAAAACAGAGCTAAAAATCACTTATTTGTCATTCTGTAACAGTGGAATTACCCATTCACAATGCATTTCCATTCACACAGATTTCCAATATTCAGGAAGTTTACGAGGCTTTTATAGCATTGAAAGTTGAATGATTTGACCTGTTTGTGATTTGTAATTGTTTAATTGTTGCTTGATATTGATTATGTGCAGTTATTTAGCATGTCACATAATGTAGTACATTTTTTTTTCACAATTTAACCATTTTTCTTGAAGTAAAGGAAAAATTCTAAAATGTTGCTTTTTTTTTCTTCAAATATGGTTATTATTGTCAAATTATTGATTTTTGAAAAGTTTTGAAGCTAAAATGTGAATTCTTTGTTGTTCATGTACCGATTCGTGGAAAAATTGATTTCACTGCTTAAGTTGTGTTATTCCGTTACACACATTAGTGGACATAGTTCCTAGGATTTTTCTTTCATTAAATTCATGCAATCCTTTTTAATTTCTTGCCTACTAATATGAAGCTGAAAATAAACCGAAATAAAGCTGGATTTTAGCAATATTTTTTTCAAATTTCACTCTTATTTGTATTTTGGCCATATTTTCATTTATTTTACACATAACAAGCTCAAAAATTGCTTTACAGATATGTCAAATTATGGTTTATATTCAAGTGCTAGATAGCCTTGATGTTTGCATTAGCATGTAAGAAAAGTTGAATGCAAAATAATTGAGTTTTCCTTGAAACTTTCAGAGATGTAATTCCGTTACAAATTTGTGTAATTCCGTTACAGTGGTCTTTTTTCAAAAAAGTGAATTTGTGAACTTATCATTGTGTTGTTTATGCACGTACTTGTTCCAAAATGAAGTTGACATTATCAAGATAGAAAAAATACATAAAATCAGTTTCAAAGTGTCTTATATTTCAGAGAAACTCAACGCAAACTTGTAGCAAAAAAAAAACTCCATTCTCCGGTAATTCCGTTACGGTCACACATATTGGTCTAGTGTGCAACAACACATGGAAGATATAAAACCATTTCCCTATCATGTTGTAGCCTGGTTACCCGTGCAACTTATATAAGTATCAAAATTTACTTAAGTCATGAGAATTTTGCGCAGGGAATGAAATAATGAGCAAAAAACGTCTCTGAATGTAATTCCGTTATGGTGGAATTGCCCAGTTGCCATGATAACATTTATCAAGCAATTATTTAATTATAGATCAATTTTACAGTTAAAAATGTGCTCACAAGCTGCATTTCAATACACTGGCCCGCTGGCCCGGGGCCAGTGAAATTACACTTGGGGCCAGCAAAATGTATGAAAGTCATATTTTGGTGGCCCGATCGGGCAAGAAGATTTTCAACCCAACATTGACAAAATGAAAAACTCTTGTGTTCCTTTATGTCTTGCTTCATCTGTAATCACAGGTTTGATTAGGAAAGAGTAATATTTTGAAAAGTTAAAAGCTCTTACTCATATGAAATACAATTTTGGGGCCAGTAAATTTTCCTTCTGGCCACCAGAATAGGGGAATAAACTATTTCACTGGCCCGACCGGGCCACTGACTAAAAAGGTGAGTGTGGAGTCCTGTCGAAGTGAAAACCACTGTGAAAGCTAGCTCCATCAGCTCCCATCCCAGTCTCACAAAAGAGAGAGTGAATATTTGATACGTGCAGCATTAATCCAAAATCTCTTTATTTAAAAATGTCATAACCAACGTCCGACAACATTTAATTCATAATGTTAAACATTCCATGATGGCATTTCATACATACATTGTAGTTCAATTGATGCTTCTACGACTAAGGTCTATTTGACGAGATTGGGATAATAGAAAATCATAAAAGAGCCCTCAATAAAAAAACAAAAATGCAATTTACAAAAGAGTGCTATTTTCATACAAACAAGCTTTCAAAGAACATGTATGTATCCCCCCCCCCCCCCCCCCAAAAAAATAAATAATAATAATAATTGTTTCCCCCTGCAATTTGAACTGTTAATGATTGGGGTAGAGTAAAGCTGTCAGGCTACATGTAGTCCTCTTGTTTGATCAATAAATCCCACAATGCCCCCTATAAAATTTAGGTAATGGAGATGAAACATAACATCTGAACCAAAAAGGCAACTGGAGTCAAGTTATTTAAGTATTTAACTACAAATATATATTAGCCCATATAATTCAACAACAACAACAATAATAATGGCATCTTTGTTAACAAAATGATACAACAAAGTCAAACAGGTTCGTACAAGTTTAAGAAAAATGATATAGTATGTTACATATCGTCAAACATGACTTAGTCTTACAGTACATGTAAGTGCAATTTTTAATTAGCTGATATTTATAGCCCAGTTATGAGCTGTAATAAATGTGCAATTAAAATGCAATTAGCCTAGAAAGATTTTAAAGTGCTTCATTGATGATCAATAAACGAGGTCTGAAGTGCATGTTTGGTGCTCCATTATGGTGAATTGGTGATGTGACAAAGCTAAAACAAACATTACTTAAAGGGATAGTTGAGTTTTGGTAGAGAGGGCGCTAGACTACTTATTTTTTTGTGAGGTAATGAAAAACTGAGTGTAAAATTTGAAAGAGCATATTATTTAAATAATAAAATCATCTTTGTTTGATCAAAATCGGTTCAGAGACGGCTGAAATATCCATAAATATAACAATTTGTAATAAAGCTGGGGCCCCAGGTTTATTAGTGAATTTTGAACCAGCCGTTAAAAATTCAAAAAAAAATGCTTCCTCTTTTCAAAAAGTTACAAAATAGGTATTTAAATAGTTGTTGGTTATTTCTCTATCTAATCACTATTTCAACAAAGCATTACATGCACAATATTTTATTCAAAATGGTTGAAACCGATGAGTGTTTAGAGAGCGCCCTCTTACGTTTTAATGGCTCTTTTTGAATGATAACATGATCTTTACTACGTCATTTGTAATTTTGTGTTCCTTTCTAGTTATAACTATTAGTTTGTAATGTAATGATGCAGGTTTTGGTTACTAAGATTCAGTTTCACCAAAACTGTACTCTCCTTACCAGAACTCAACTATCCCTTTAAAAGCGGAAATGTTCAGCTACTAGTATTAGTTGAAGTCTAGATAGCTCTGTAAACAAAAGTGAAATGTGTTGACTGAACGGATAATCATAATGTTGATTGCCTGCAGAGAGATCTATACTACTTTTGTACGTGTACATAAACGTATAAAGCCAGCTTTTGTGCCAAGATCAAACTTTCCCTTCTATCGCCATGAGCCCTGTTGCAATAATACAAAACATGATTAATGACATGATATATTTAAATTGTTCTCACAATTCGAAGAATTTATACAGTATACATGTACTGTCACTTATACTTAAGGCTTATATATAGTAACATTGTCCAAATCCTCAAAATCCAATTGGAATTCTAGTGGTTCCCTCAACCTTGTTGTACCCATTGTATTAACAATACAATCATGAGACAGGTTTCGGTTTTTCAAATTTCCCTTTCGTTAAAAAGATATGTATTGTTTGTTGTGTTCAGATGTTAAATTATCCACTGGACTGTCAAAACCGTGTACAAAGTGAGTGCAATGAGTTAGTGAAAATTACTTTGCATTTTTGCTCATCAATCGGCCATATACTGTAACATCCATTTAACTTGAAATTTTCACACAAAGCCCAGTGGACATATCCGATATTATAACAACAATATGCAATTGTATCAACCACTCATCACTTTTTGCACATGTCAACAAAGTTACTAGATCCCTTTAAATGTGGATGACTCACATGGATCACAAAGTCGTGTGTTCATGAAGGTATACAGTACATTACTGATTGTAATTAACAAATCGTCGCTGGGCAATTAAAAGGACAAATTGACGGTATCGATAGCAAAAAACGATACTTACTTTTTTGGAAGAAACAACATTTTGACATTTTGGGCAATTATATTTTTCAAATGCCAAATCCAGTAATATTGTTAAGTGAAACAGTAATGTAGGCTATAAAGCGATCAAGTCGTTTAATTTGGGCTACGCTCAGTTCTTTTTAACGGAGTTATTTACGCATTTCTGAATTTGCCCTTTTTACCTGCACGATATCGCGTCGATATTGGGCATGAAAAAGGACAAAACGCGAATTGCCCTTTTACGCGCATTGATAATGTACAGGCAATGCGCGTGACTTGGCGCAATAATGGGCAGCTAAAAGGGCAAATCCATTTTTGTCCTTTTTATTGCCCATATCATATGCGCGTTTAGTCGTGTATGCCAAACATGCAAGGGTTATTTCGTAGTCCCTTGAATTAAAATTGGTTAAACTTGTGGCCGTACGCATGTGCGGATAGTGTGAACAATGCTATATTCTTACGGAAAAGTAGTAAAATAACACATTTCATTCGTTATACATTGATTCTTAACCAAATAACACCTCTCGGCAGTTCGTGAAAACGATTTTGTCCTTTTTGTTGCCCAAATACGCGCAATTTTGTCATTTTGTCCTTTTGTTATTTTTGATTTTCTCAAAAAGTGGGGCACATATGGGAATTCTAAACATATCATCGGATAGGTTTTAAAGAACTCTATCTGAAAATAAAATAAAAACAAAATCGATATTTGACGATAATATCGGCCATTTTGCCCTTTTTATTGCCCAGCGACGAAATAATACAAACCATAGCCTCCACACTTAACTTTTTTTTTGTACTTGCCAATTTTATAATTTGGCAAGTAAAATCGTGAATATTCAAATGTATCTTGCCCAAACAAAGAATGCACTAGCTCGCAAAAAAAGAGTAAATTATAATGTGAAACAAAAGAAAAGAAACATTATTTGCGCAATAAGTAGCTTAATTTTGTATAGGGTTGGCCACTTTCTTGCTCGTTTCTAAATGAGATTTATACATTTTACAAGGAATTGCATTTAGAATTGAACAGAAATGTGTTGCCCAATGGGGTAAACAAATTAGACCATAAACTTGTACACATATATTACATTTTACTTGTCCCAGCCAATTTGGCAAGTGCTAGTGTCAAGCACTGCAGAATATACTGTACGTGTCTATTATCTCTTCATTGTTCAATGGGATTGACAGATCAATACATGTATGATGTAACTATATCGTAATTTATTCATATTCTACTTCATCATTGTATTTCAATTACCATTAATAAAGAAGCCTCAGCTTGATTAACTAATTGATCTCTTCACAATTTGGATGCAATGATATGTGTGCTATCGTGGCATCATCATAATTTACAGGGCTCGACACTAACGCTTGCCCTATTGTCCGGGGCAAGTAAAAGTTGACATAATGTAGCAATAGGGTACGTACAATATCATAAATGGCCTAATATAGTTTGGTTGCCTGATCGGGCAAGTGATATTTCTATTCAACTACGAGAGAAGATATGAACACCTGCATCTAGAAGCTAGTAAGCGGGCAAGTTAATTTTCTGTTTGGGCAAATAAAAATGTATGAAATATAATTGGCCCTGTACATGTAATAGGCCAGTGGAGAAAAAAGACTGTGTGGAGGCTTGGTAAAAAATAAGGAAGAATAAAAATGTATTCATGAGATATTAATTATCTAGAGGACTCGCGAGTCATTTGTCTGGCATTCACTTCAGATAAACTCATTAAATTTTTACAAATCAATTTTGAAATCAATTTTAGCTAATGCAAATGGCTATAGTTCAATTCATCATTGTTCCTTAATTACTCTGGCCTTGGCCTTTTTATGTTACAATTTGTTAGCATGTGGGCTTGTGGGTATCTACAATGTATGTAACATTACCAGTACATTGATTCATTGTAGTAGTATGATAATAATTAGAACTATAACCGTAGATATAATTGTAATTCAGTAATAAGTCATAATACTAAATATAATCATAGTTGAAATTATAATTTATAATTGAAATTATAATAATCTAAATAATAAATTGGAAAATTAATTCACATTGCAATTAAAATGAAAATAAAATAAAAGAAATGCCAAAAGTACTAGGCAACTAAATTATATCAACTTCAAGAATATAATTTATTTAAAATTAACTATGAAAATGTAGGCATTTCAAAATCCATGGAATTGCAGCAAGTTAATATAATACTATTAATAGGATTTTTGTATACAAACATTCTAATATTCTATCCTCAAACACAGAAAGAAATACAAGCCAAATATTAACAGTATATTAACATGATTAAAGTATAATTGGTTATCATTCGTCACGAACATAATATAGCGCGGTATATGTGACGAACATTACCGTCATACCACGCCGAATCTCCCCGTACGATTCATTTGGTAAATGGGGTAGTGACTCATCCCCCTAATAACAAAGGATCGTATAAAGTATAATTTCAACATAGTGCAACGTTCTGTGTCGGAATGTCGAGAAATCGAACAGAATTACAACACTTTTCTCCCAATTATATAATGCATAATATTAAAACAATAAAGCTGATTGTGTACTAAATAATATTCATCGATAGAACGTACCTGTTTGATCTGAAAAATGGTTTAATTCGCAATTTATTTCCAAGTTCGGTCTGAGTATCCAATCCAAATAGCGTGTCCTCGCATAGTGTGGTACAACAATACTGAATCCTAAATAGGGGGCTTGCCGTGCACCCCATAACACGTTATACCGTCACACACGTTGATCAAAGCACTGCGGCTTTGGCTTCGCGTTGAGCCTCTTTTGGTCCAGTCCATTATACAAAAAAGGGGTAATGCGACAAACAATGCGATAATATTGTTAACATAAATCTTGCATCATTCAAGCTGCAGTCAAAGAAAAAAAAACAGAATTACTGTCATTAATTTAATAAAACATACCTTACATTCATAGGGTCTTATAAATCAAACAAATGACTATTCCTGAGCAGATAAATACTGTTCATCTCCCTTTGCGTCCACGTTTTGTCGGCAAACTTTGATCTCGGTTATCATGCATTGGAATTCGCCCGGAAAGAACAGCTTTGAAGTCCGTTACTTCAAGTTTTCCGATATTAGTTTCGACATTTTCGCTTTCCACAAATCATGCTAGGGTCAATTTGAATAAGATGGATTCTATGTTTTCAGTCGCTGTAGGTCATATACTCATATAGTTATTTCTGTTGTAGGTCTAACCCTGTGAATATTGTCTCATTATCTTACTTGTATTCGGATTTCTGTAACATTATTTATTTAGACTGTATTTCTCTCTTATACAATCCATGGTATTGCTCCGTTTTACCCGGCATTTCATGCAGTTTTAATTACTTATTACGCTATAATTATGTGAAGAAAATAACAATAATTTCCCCCAAATTGTATTTAAACAAAAATGATTTTACAACAATTGGAAGCTGAAAAGGGGCCCTAGGTTGATAAATGGTGAATAATTATTTTATAAATGAATAACAGTGCTAAATTGGTAATCGACCCGTCTAGTTTGATGTTGATAGTTAATTGTATTGTTCTGATGAATACGTTCAACCAATAAAACATAACAAAGACGCACATTTTTGCGACATTTGTTTTTCTCACGACGAGGATCTAGACTGTATTGCTAGTTTCAGAGCGGTTTATACAACACCGGGGGGGGGGGGGGGGCAGGGGGGGGGGGGCACTCGAATTATTTTTGACGTTGGTGTGCCTTACGGAACCCTGAAATAGGGATCTTAAGAGCTGACTACAAGCACCTTTGGAGCTGGGCAATTCCAAGGTAACAGCGTGACGGTAGGAGGGTGTTTCTCACGATGAAAGTCTAAATAACTCACAAAATACAAATGTCCAGAACCAAATTTTGATATGCATCTGTTACCACTATCCTACTAATTATTTACAATAGGAAAGAAAATCAAAATTCCCACTAAATTATGAATTATGAATATCAATATCTGCGGTAACAGCGTGACGGCAAAAAGACATGGGTTTCTTACATGGTAAGAAACTAAGCTAACTCTGTGAACTACAGGAACATTTTGCAATTTTGTCACATTGATTCTTTGTACTAGACATCAAGCTAGAACATCCAAATAAAAATGTAGAAAAAATCCAATGTTCATAGTAAATATGATATCATAAACGTATCTGTGCACGGTAACAGCGTGACGGTAACAGCGTGACCTCTGAATTGTACATGTTATATATATGGGAGATATTGATGAGATGAATAAGATTATATAATTTTGATGTAGTCATCCAGAATCTATACAGAATTAGATGAATGGGTAATATAACCCAGATGCTCTGAAATGATGGTTCGCATGACACAAATTTGCAGCCTAGCGCCCTCTATTGATCAAAAATGTTTTTGGACAAAACTGAAATTCTTATCTTTTTCAGAATTTAGTTTGAGGAACCATCAAATATCAAACCCAAAATACAAACTTAATTGCAACAATGAAATATTAGACCTTTGACATCTGACCTTTGACCTTATTTCTCAAATTAGCATACAAATGTTTAATTTTATGTGGCACAGTGCATATCTACAAGTGATTTGTTTCATGTAACATGATTTCAATGTCAGTAAGTTTTTGTGTTTGAATTGGTAATTATCCGAGTGACCTTTGACCTGTGCTCCAAACATTTTCATAGAATTTTCTTTTATCTACAGTACTCTTTCTAACATTAATTCTGGCATTTTTTTGTGAGATAAAAAATAAACTACAATAATTTGACCTGTTGACCTTTGACCCCATGACCAAATTCTATAATCAGGTCATCTACTTCACTGAACGCATACCAGTATTAATTATCATGTCATCCTTCAAGGATTCTTGAAATATCTTGAGAATAATATATTTTTTGCATATTAATTAGCTGTGACCTTTGACCTTTGACCGCATGTCCCCAAAATGTATCAGATAATCCATACCTCTGAATACATGTCTTGTACAAAGTTTGAACAGAATCCATTCAACGATTCTTGAGATATTGCACAAAAAAAGTAGGTTGCGTCACGCTGTTACCCAAAAAGTAACAGCGTGACCAAATTGATATTGCTTAGATTAATTAGTGGTAAAAGATAATGCTGCTATTTAGCATCCATAATATAGCCCTATGGGTGAATGAAGAAGAAACAAAAAATAATTTCATTCCCATTCATATTTTTCCAGAAATATTAAAAATACCTGTTTTTAGGGTAACAGCGTGACATATAGATGACTATAAATGAAACAGTCACTGAAGCAGAACAAAGAGCGAAAATGCCGAAATAGATATTTATCTGATAAATTGAAGTAATGTTCTTACCAACACTGAAAGAAAATTGTATGAAAACCTATTTTTGCAGCTCTTTTAAGCTTAATATTTACAAGTATATTTTGTGAAAATAATTGAAAATTAATTTATGCTAATTAATTCCTATGAAATAATAGTTTACGCCAAAAAATTTTTTGAACAAAATGCTTTTCTGAATAGTTTAATCTTTAAGCTTTAATTTGATACCAAATATGTTATGATTCGACGAATTTGAAAAATGGGTGCTTATGTCAATGTTTGCTTGGAATTGCCCAGCTACAAAAACCCTGAAACAGGAGTTAAGGGGTCTATAAGGAGCAGACTACAACTACAACATACATGGACTTGGAGCTATACCAAAGACCTACGGAACACTCAAATGAGCTGACTAGAAGAAGAATAATGGACTTGGCGCTACTCAACTACCTAGCCAAGTCATTCCGGGGGTCTACGGAGCGGCAATTTTTGAAAATCGGGTATCTTGAGAGCGGCCATCGGGTGTGAAAACAGAGGTCTTGTATTAAGCGGCATAGTCATACCCGTCTTACATTATACATTATACATGAGTGCCCCCTCCCCCCCCCCCCCCCCCCCCCCGGGATACACCATAGTTATTATTTCTATAAATTGTCTTGTGGGGAAAGATTGCACCAAAATTGTCCAAAATGGACCAAGGTATTCGTTTTGAAAACTACATTAATTGTTAAGTTCTCTTGTTGCATAATATAATTATAGAACACCTGCAGTATTCTATAAGTAAAAACAGGCGCGGATCTACGGGGGGGGGGGGGGGGGGGGGATTAGGGGGTTTAACACCCCCCCCCCCCCCCCCCTTGGGCTGCCAAGTGAAAATGTGATGTGCATAGAAAAACGCCATCATGTGTCCAGACCCACACAGTATCCGCATCGTCATTGGGTCAAACCCCCCTAAAGCAAAATAGCCCCCCCCCCAAAAAAAAAAAATAAAGTCTATAATTGTACCATCAGTTACAAAACGAGTCGCTCAATGGACACACCTACATTATACATTCAAACCAAAATACAAACAAGTTACATCTCCTCCTCTTTGCAGTCCTCATCTAAGAGATTATTGATTTTTTAAATCCTGATCTTTATTGGATCGGGCCAAGAGTGTTTGGAGTATGTTCCTGGTTTCTAACCTATCCTTTGTGAGATTATATCGATCGGCTTGCCGATCAAAGGGAATGTTTCAAAACTGCGCGACCGTTAAGCGTTAATCCACCACTTATGTTCCGATCTCATAAATAGTAATGTTTACATACTGCCAAACTAAATCGAAAGTTCCAAGTAGTTCTAAGAAAAGGAAGACTGGACTTTAATCTGCTTACAATAAAGGTTATTATATAAGCGTCCGAACCGTTGGGGTTGATGTTAAAACATAATTATGTTGTCCATTTTGTAGACCGCTTTATAGAAACTAGACTACCCTCTGTTCAATAGTCTTATTAGGGCTTTGGCCCAATATGAACTATATAATAATCATGTCGAAATACGTTAGTTATATTTGAGCAGAGGAACAATGATTATATCCAACAGGTCTCAGAAGCATGCGGTTTACTGTACTAGGTAGCAAAGAAAAATGATATGACGCTGCCCTGAAACTGGGACTAGTCGATCCTTAACTTTTTGATAAGTTCTAAAAGGACAGACTCTTCTCTTGATTAGTCCTAAAAAAGAACTGTGCATCCGGTAGACCTAAACATGGCTTGTGTTTTGTGGGATTGTAGTCCTCCTTAGCCTGTCTCGTATATATACGCCCATCCCCAGTTTATGGTGGTCGGTATGATGGGGGTAAGCGAATTATTGAGGGGGGGGGGGGGGAGGGCTCACTCTAAAACAAATCCCCCTTGAGTTCTTATTGTTTTTGTAAAATGAATGGGAGGGGGCACGTGATGCCAATACCAGAGTATTGTTTAGTTCGCATTCTGGAAATGAGAAATGAACGTGCGGCACTCCATAACATAAAACCGTGGCCATTTGAAACCACCTTTGTTAGTGTTTGTTGGGTTTTTACAGATAAGACGCGTTCAATCAATTATGATTATATATGCCTGATGGGACCGCCCTTTATCGTCACCATCCAATAGACCCAATCATGGAGTACAATCCATGACCCAATCTAGGTTTTCGAAGCCGGGTCGATATGTGCAAAATGCAGAACTGTGACCAGTAGACCAGAACATCTCTTCACCGCTGCACATGTGTGTTCCAGACTAACGTCTCCAGGCAGCCCTGGGGGTTAGTTAGCAGGAGGCTGTGTGTGTGGGGACGGGGGGGGGGGGGGGGGGGGGGGGGCTCTAGCCAGACAACTGGGGGCGTAAAGGGCAATAAGGTTTACTCCCGGTTTACTCCTGATTCAGTATTCTATTTGGAAGACTGATCTTCTTTATCCATATTGATTTTTTAAAATTGTTCTTTAGTCAGAATTATGTTGTAAATTGTAGTAATGGCAGGGAGCTGCTCATCCATCTATACGTATAAGAGAAAAGAAAAGAGGATAAAACGGTGTGTGTGTGTGTGTGTGTGTGTGTGTGTGCGCAAATGGACAAAATGGGACACCCTACATTACAATCCTGGACTATTTCTATCAAATGTATAAGTGATACTCAAGAGGAAATTTACGAGTAGAAGTAACATGAATTATTCACTTATCAGTAACAGTAAGCAAAAATTCTAGCATTTAATTTCCCTTTAAGGTTAGTGTTTATCATTGATATGATATGATTTTAATGTTAGGGTTTTGGTTGTGTTAAAATATCTTTGTAAGTTAATCAATGAAAAATAACAGTCACCAGAGCAATGTCTTGGAATCTGGTGAAGGCATATAATTATTCACATCATATCAACTAGTCATTGGAATAAAATAATCAAAGTCACACTCAACATTAGCTTCATCAGCAGACCAATAACTTTTAATATCTCCAAAATATTTGTATTTACAATGTATACAATATATAACTATGCTGTATTCAATATTGGAGAAAAGATTTCACAGCACCATTCATAAATAATACTCATTAAAACATTAAGTTTTCTTTCTGTTAACATTCCGTTTATGCTTACCTGTATATAACAGGAAAACTAATATAATGAGCTAAGATTGTAATCAAGCAAAACTTAGCTTCTAGGGTACTATATAAGGTGCATTTCACATATAATCTACACTACAGTACATGACAAATATATGCATGTTGTAGGATATACAAACTTCCAAATATGGGTAAATCAACTGCAAAAAATAATACTCAACTTTCAACAGGTTACTTTTAAAGTATAACAAATATAACATCTAAACCGATTTGTTTTCAAAGATGAAAATCAAATTCTTACAATTGCCTCACAAATCAATGCAATATACTAATGGAATGTTCAAGAGCAAGTACATTTCATGTACACAATATTTTCTAACAGAAATAACAAATAAATACATTATGTACAGTTTAAAGACTTTCAGTACTACACGGTAGATATGTTATCTTCTCTCTTAAACATCTACCAGTATTACTACTGCGACCATTGATGCTTCTATATCTTACTACAGTCAAACCTGTTATAGTAACCACCTGTCTATACTGACCACTAATGTTTCAGCTGGGAAGCTTGTATACATGAACGCGGTCTATAAATTAAGACCACCTTTACAGAAAAGATTAACTGTTCTACTGCTACTACTCCTACTACTACTACTACTACTACATCTAATGAAGCAATAAAACAAATTCTGAGGAGGTTGTCCTGTTTTTCTTAAACAGGCCTACATACAAACATACTTTAAAAGGAAGAAAACAAGTTTATAATCACTATAAAACATCTCCAACAAAATAGGTTTACATTTTTCAGCACATTGCAACAGAAAGATACTATTCCCCCCTCCCCTTTACTTTCTTAATACATAAATATATAAATATATAAACATATAAACATATATATTCATAATTTTGTCAGAAAAGGGTTTCATTTATTCTTTACATGCAATGAGAAACATCCCCAATGATTAAATGCTGAAGAAAGAAGAAACATACGAAAATACATTTATTAACCTTCTTAATTGTTTAAGTCAGGAGCACACTTGATTTGATTTGCTTTTACTGAGAAAAATGATATTCACCTCTTTTTTTACACATGACTTATATTATATTACCACACCACCAGATAAACTCACATAGAGTATTTAGGAGGACTATCTTCCATGAACCAAGTACAAATATATGTTACAAAATAAGCAAAATATTTGTTCTGTCTTCTAAAAATGACTGAATTTGATTCAATAGACATTGGAACTTAAACAACTTAACTGATGAGTTGATTCACAATTAACAGTGTACAATCACAGTGAACAAACATTAAATGCTTACACGAAGATGCTACAAAATAACAACAAAGTAAAAACAAAAGTTATCCCAATAGTTACAGACAATAATTCAATTTTGACCACATTCTTAACATTACTGCGCAACACATAACTCAAAATTGTATGCGATTTCATACTTTATTTGATTCTGATTCCCTAGCACAAACAACTGCTACACAAATATGACTAACATTCTTCAAAAATATTGGTAAAACACTGAAAAATGTATGAATAGCAAAATTATGCTTAAAAATAATATGTGCACACATATCCTACTTACAAAAATGTAACTTGTATCTAAATAATATGTGCACGATATAAACAGATGTTGCAGAAAACCATTAGACTGGCATTAGCGTACAAATATTCAAACAAAAATGATAGATTCTTGAAGGTCTGACACAGGATAATATTTGTGCTTTCTCTTCTTAAATAAAATTAAAAATACATGTTTTGCCAATAAAATTGGCATAATCTCTATTCATATCCTTCTTCAATAGCATTTTGAGCTGTACAATCAATGTTTGAAACACCGCTACATTACTGTAATTAATAATCCTTCAAAATATCATAAATAAATATGATGAACAATGAATACAAGCAGTGTGATATACAAAAAAGTAAGGCACATTGATTCAAGGATTATTTTCATTAATCAAATCAATTATTTGCATCGTAAATTGATATAAAGCTTAAAATTCAGCTATTGCTAACAATTCCACGATATTTGGCAAGTCAGCAGCTTTAACAACAAACTTGTTCTGGCCTTTTGATCATCTTTATGTGCTTCATCATTAACCTGTTCCCTATTCAATTTTGCAATCCCCTGAGAGTCAATATAGGGACCAACAGTTAGCCTATCCGATAGGCATTGTGCTGTCTGGCAGGTTCTACCGGCAGTGTACTAACCGCGATATGCCGAATTTGAGCGCGCAGCGCGAAGCCTATCGTCAGTCATGAATGTGAAAAGTTTTATTTTCTTTTATTTACATAGAAAATCTTCGTAGAAAATCTACGAAGCCCATATTCATATGCCACAGACCAGGTTGATCAGCTGTTTGTGAGTGTTAGTCTTCGTTTGGAAGCTGCATTGTAAAACCAAACGCACAACCTTGCACAATACACTGTTAGTGGCATAGAGTAGTGGTTGTTATAGGGTCTCCGCTACGGACTAGCGTATGCTGTATGCACTGAACACCACCACGGTGCACCGGTCCGGACGCGTCCATTATTTATAGGGTACGTCATTACAAAATATGTTGTTTTCTTTTAAAATAAAGAGTTGAGATTTGATATGGATGCAAAAAGGTATTTTTATGCTTTAGTTTTTATTGTAATGTATCTCATATTTTATCATTATGAAAGTTATGATAATAT
Source organism: Echinarachnius parma (assembly GCA_037951105.1). Lineage (NCBI taxonomy): Eukaryota > Metazoa > Echinodermata > Echinoidea > Clypeasteroida > Echinarachniidae > Echinarachnius > Echinarachnius parma. The sequence goes on along the minus strand of JBAMJV010001657.1, from coordinate 40,321 downwards.
TAATGTCTGATACTAAATAAACCCCTTAATACACGGTGGAACACGCCACCGATTAGGCATACGGTATCCACATCTAGCGATATGATTGGTTGCTGATTTCTCTCATGAATTAGTAATGCCTTATTCTCTTTGCTCATTAATAAATTACTGCGAATCCAGTGCTTAAAGGCTATATATGGGAGCCAGTTTAATAGTATCTATCTCTCTTACAGCTAGCTAGCTAGCTCGTGATCGCATAGGGAATCTCCAAGCCATATAGAGCCTTGACTAAAGGCTAACCAACAGTAGGCAATGGGTTAACCGATTCAGTTGCAGTTGATTCAATTTGTTAAATCGGGCCCAATTGGCTTCCGACTAGCAAAATGGAATCGTGAGGCAATGTACACAGAGCCGATCCAACCGAAAAACAGTTGGATCGCGTTGAGTCGGCTCTGTCTGCGCTGAGCTATAAAGTTAATACACAGACCACCAGGCTTCTGATGGCAATGGGTTAATTCGGGGGTGAGGAAGAGGTTGATTATCGGTCTTCTTTCTTCTTCCACAATGGTGTTGCCATGACGCAGTGTACACGATCCACGGTGATGTACTCGTCTGGTCGATCCAAGGCACGATAACGAGACATCAACTGCTCCATCGCTCGCTCCTCAATCTGTTGGTTATGATAAAGGTAAACAAAAGAACTGGTTACTTCAAAATAATGTTATTTTCACACAATCAACTTACCTGTTTTAGCTTGACATTCAAACATCTTCGTTGTCCTTCTTCAGAAGTTAATCTGAGTCTGAAGTAACAATTTTACAATCAGATGAATCTTATCAAGGATTTAGGCAAGAGAACTGGCCCCATATTCATGAAACCCTGCTAGCTTAGTTCCTTGCTAAGTGTATTTAAAATGTGCAGTTTATTGAGCAGCAAACAGTTTTCCTAGTCCCCAATTAAGGTTAGCTGGGTAAACTTTAGGTGTGGACTAGGTTAACCCTAGTTAGCAACTAAAATATATTGTGTTTAATCCGCTGACACGCCATCTAAAATAGACTTAGCAATCAACTAGACTAGCGGGCTTTCATGAATATGGGCCCTGGTTATTTGTTAAATGTTTGTTGCGAGTGTTTTTGATAGGTTTTGAGGTATTAGTAGTACATCCCACCAAAAATGGGTTTTCAAACAAATGATATAATCGAATAATTCATTGCCACACTGAAGTACCTGTTTTCATGGGTCTGCAGGAGAAGACTACCTATTGTCTCCAAGCGTATGCGTGTATAGAATTGGAGCATTTGCAGACATATGGCACATACTGTACCTAAATGTTGGTAACTAATTTTATTGTTTATGAATTACAATAACCTTTTCAAAGTTTTGTACATCTATTTAATATCAAACAATGAAACAACAGTGCAAAAACATATAAGCCTATGTTCTTCATTGCGTGGTGGTCCCCTTTAAGTAAGGATTATTTTTTACATAAGTGTTTTTTCACAAGCAAAATGTGAAAAGTACCGTAAAACTTTTTCAAAGTGGGGGGTGCGTTTTATACACAGGTACAGCCCTGTAGTCATGTTGAATGTGTATAACACATGATTTAGGGTATGACAAGAACTTCCAGTCAGTTGTAGCATTCAGCTAAATATACCTTTTTCTCACACAAAAAATATTGGTTACAGATGTAAAAATTGCAAGTTTATTGAGCAGTAATACTGCTGCTAATGAATATTCATACATTCGTGAGCAGCAGTACTAATTAAATATGCAATTTTCTAACCAGTGGTTTTAAATTTTGCTTATAATTAAAATCAGTTTGTAGTAAATTTAGAAAATTGCATTATATTTAGTGAGTATTGGTGCTCATGAATATTCATGAATATGAATATGAATATTTATGAGCACCAGTGTTACTGCTAAATAAATGTGCAATTTGTGTACTAACCACTATTTTTATGTGAGAAAATGATTGATGAATGCTACATTCAACATTAAGCTTTTGTCATGCCCTAGACCAGTGGTATAAGCATTCCAACAGCACTTCAGGTTTTTTTTTTTTTTTTTTTTTTTTCCTGTGAAAGTTGGGGGTGCGTTTTATACACGAGTGCGTCTTATACATGGAGTTTTACGGTAGTCATTCTCATGGATACCCATTCATGAGTTCAATTTCACAAGGTACAGCAGATTGAGTGATCAGGTTATATTTTTTTTTATTATAACCATGCAAATATAAATCTGTTTATATTTCAACAGAATTGATAAAGGCTAAACACACAGCTCTACCAGTACTTTTCATTTTCTTTTACATACAGTCAAATCTGTGTATAAGGCCATGAAAAATAAATGGTTGGATTGGCGTAACCCGCCCGCCCCTAAAAATACCGGCGCTAATGCACGCCGACCCTAGAGGTTTTTTCTGAATTTTATTTTTAAAAAAAATAATTAAAAAAATAAATAAATAAATACATAATTGCAATAGAATTTGCAATTGCGATGTTTTATGTGTGTGTTTTTGTGTATTTGTGCGAAGAAAAAAGAAAAGAAAACAAAATCCCTACCGACCTACCCTAATTTTTGGTTGCCCGTTACTCCAATCAAACAAATTTTTTTTTTTGGCCTAATGACCACCGAAGGGAAACAAGAAATGTGGCCACTGTAGACAGGTGACCTGTATGGACAAGTTCAATAACATGTTGTACTGATAAGGGGATCACTTTTAGTGTTTACTACAGAAAGGTTAGCCTGTTATAGACATGTTCGAAAATACATTCTTTACCTGTATTTGTGCTAGGGACTTCTTCCTAGCCTTGTCCAAGTTTTCTCTGTGCTCCGACTCGGTTCTGATGATATCTGTGAAACTGACTGATGGTGCTGGAGGGGAGGTAGCACCAACTCTCTGCCACGGGCTGAGAAATGGAGTAATGAAGATGATAATAACCATAATACAAATACAACTAGTGCTACCACTTCTACTTCTAATAATGATGATAATATTAATGATAACAATAATAATAACAATAATAATGAGAGTAATACAAATAGTGATAATGGTAGATATAATAACAATGATGATAAAAATAACAAGAACAACAGCATTGATATGTAATGAGTAAATAATGCAATGATTTTTAAGGCAATAGTTCATCTTCAATTCAAACAAAAGTAGCTTTATCTTTTCCATGATCATGTCCTAATCATGTGTTTGGGGGCATATAAACCATTCCTTGTTTATCAAGAAAATGATGATTAAAACAAACATTAACTATAACACCCACCAGGGGGGTGTTTCACAAAGATCCTAAGTTGAACTTAACTCTAAGTTGGACTTAAAAAGTATGGAAAGCCATTTGTAGACTTGGAATTAAATATATTCATAAGCAAACATGCAAGTATTTTGTAGACTTTTCATAATTTTTCATGAAGAACATGAAATCTCCTTGATAATCGAAAATATTAATGATTTGAATCAACATTTTATGCCTTTGAAAAATGACTTTTACAACAATTTTTCAAAGAAACTAATGGCTTTCCATACTTTTTAAGTCCAACTTAGAGTTAAGTTCAACTTAGGATCTTCAATTTGAATGATATCAAAATCTGCAAATACTCCAAAAGGAATATTGAATTCATACAGCAATGAATAATTTCTGAAATTGATTATTGCGAGCAATCAATATTTGCCATGACTAACTCATGAATACATCATGGAATGATTACACAAGTATAACAAGACAAAAAGGAGAATGCAATATTATATAGTTGGTTGGCAACAACTGAAAATTGATTGTAAAACAATCAATTCAACTTGCATCTGCTTCTTGATCTATACCAGCATCAACCTTTCCAATATTATTTAATTGACATACTAGATGTAGATCAATATTTAACCTGAATTATAGAACACGGCATACAAATCATGTCTCTCGGGGTTGAAAGATGGAATAAAGATAAAGGTACAATTTTGTCAGATGACAACTGGCAAAATGCTTCAATATCAGTACCCCCTATCCGTGTAAAACATGCCTTTATAGCATTTTGGGCAAATTATATTAAGAATAATTTAACAATAATAATAAATAATAATAATAATAATAATACTTCTGTCCCTTGAGTTTTCTCTCTCTCTCTCTCTCTCACTCTCTCTCCCTCTAAACAATTGTAAGTGATATTTATTCGTACTGTATGATTTGTATGTTATGTATAATTGTGATATTTGTTTTACTGATTTTGACTTTTGCACACATTTGTTTAATGTCCGGCAACAAATTTTATGTTATTGTATTTTAACGTGACAATAAATTATCTATATCTATATCTATATATCTAATAATAATAATAATAATAATAATAAAACTAATACTACTACTACTACATACTAAGTACTACTAATAATAATACAAGTATCTAGACCAGTTTATTTTTTATAGCGCCTAATATAATACAACATCATTTAGAGTGCTTTACATTTTTATCAAGTTTTCATAGTTTCTAAAAGGGTTAAATGTAAATTTGCTTCTCTGAACTAGGTTTTCTATTCATTGTCTTTGTTCTCATTTTTGCTCAGTCATATCCCAGCCATTACATTTCCAACTAAACATGTATTCTGCTGCAAGCGTCAATGATCACTGATATGCTTTGTGCATCAAGCGAATGATTTTACCCATACTGTTATTGATAGAACTCAAATTTGGGTGGACAGAAACCAAAATGTACTGGCCCCAAAATTGAATTTCATTTATAAACTGTCTACTCTTCATAATCTCACTCTCTTTCTTGAGCAAAACAGTAAATATGGATGTGGCTCGACATGGAAAAAACAAGGTAATTTTCTTCTTTTGTTGTTAGTTTGGAAACCTGTTGCCCGATAGGGCCCCTGAAATCAAAATATTTAACATTAATTTTTTACTGGGTCTGGACATTGGGTAAATTCTAGTGTCGAGCCATGCAATATTATAGTGTTGGTTGGTAACAACTAAACTTGACATTTGTAAAATAATTGATGCACAATAATTCTGCCTCATAATCAATAACAAGCGCTCTCAAATCAATTTTCCAATTTTGTGATGTTTTCACTTCAACCTCAATAACATGACCCTTTCTTTTTAACTCCTAGCTTGCCAGGGATATAGCAGCTGAATGAGAATGATGTGTACAGTATTTGTGTGATGCAAATTTGTGTCATTAGCACTCAAGGGGGGTGTTTCACAAAGATCCTAAGTTGAACTCTAAGTTGGACTTAGAATGTATGGAAAGCCAGTAGTTTCTTTGAAACAATTTTGTAACATTTCTTGTATAAGGCATAAAATGTTGATACAAATCATTGATATTTTCTATCATCAAGGGCATTTTATGTTCTGATGTACAAGTTATGAAAAGTCTAAAATACTAGCATTTTTGCTTTGGAATATATTTTATTTCAAGGATACAAATGGCTTTCCATAATTTTTAAGTCCAACTTAAGAGTTAAGCTCAACTTAGGATCGTTGTAAAACACCCCCAAGGTGTTGGTTGGATGTACACTGCATAGATTTTGTATTCAAGGTCCAGATGATTTGGATTTGTAAACCAGATGTGTGTTGCCATCTTGAAACGCCTTGTGCATGGTGTGAAATGCTGCATACTGGCTCTGTTATGCAGTGCACATAAACTAGCCTAGATACAAATGGCAAACCATGGCAAACCATGGCAAAGCAATTAAGAAAAGTGCCCTCTATATCCCCATGCATGACAATATTTAATTACTAATATAATAACATGTACTTTTTGGTAAATTAAAATTTCTTTCACTAGTATCATTATTACTTTTACAACTTTTAAATTTTGTTTTTAGTATAATAATCATTATAATTCATTGAGCAATAACAACACTACTAATTATACACTTATAAATCATATCAATGATAAAAAATCCATATTCCATCATCTAAATTCATCATCTTGATGTAATATAGAAACAAACAATTTGATCAAATTTGTGCTAAATCTTACTTGATTGCTTCTTTGGGGCTTTCGGGGGAAGTTGGAGGTCCGACGGCTTTCTCTGTCTCGGCGCTTCGTTGATTTGAGGGTGCTGCCAGTCCAAAACTATGTATGAACAAAAAAGAAAACATACATAAAAGGTACATTTCACACACATAAAGGAGATAGTGAGGAGGAATGGTAGAATAAAGGCAGTCTCTCATGATGAGATGGTAAGCTTGCAACAGGGTGTGCCCTGAGATTGCATGACACTAGCTCTAACTAGTTTTGTGCATGCATTCAAAATGTTGAACATGTTCAAACTTGTAAAAACTGCAATTCCTGCCCTTGAAACCATCCTAGTGCTTGGACTGAAACATCTTAAACAATGCAACTTTGTATGTTGTAAGGCTACAGATCGCAAGCTGCATCGTGTTTCATGACATAAAACAGTAAAAGTCTCCCAGTGGAAAACGGTTTAAAGAGACAGAATAGGCTGGTTTATAGGATAAAATACAAGAATTTAGCTAATCAATTAATACAGAAATTGGTATGTAAATGGGAAATAATTGACATTGAAATATCTAGGGGGGGGGGGGGGGGGGGGGGTGCCAGACCAAAGTTTTAACAGTTTTGGAAAAGTTACCGAAAACATCTATATTGGCCAAACTAATTGATCAATATTGTTGAATAAGTATTAAAAAGGGCTTGTGTGGTAAAATCCGAACCTAAGCATCGTTAAATACAGAAATATCGGAAGGAATCCAATGGCCGCCCCTGAAATTTATAAATCCACCGCCCGTTTGAACCTGTCCGCGTCACTAGCGCTGGGCTGGATAATATCGACAAGCTCGCATACCGGAGACTACAAGGTCTTTTACATGTAGCATATGCGATTCCGCGTTGGCAGTACAATTTGCAGCAAATCAGTTTTATAATTTTGAAAATATATCAATAAATCAAAATCAATTAAAAGGCGGTTTCCTGGCCAAATTTGTATAATCCCATATTAGTAAAATTATATTCTCTCACATGGTTGGTAAAAAAAACGTACATTTCATTTTTTTTTGTGTGTGGGGTATTTCCCACTACTGTCATTTAGCCAAGCTTTCAAATCTAGCAGATCCTTTGTTTAGGCAATAACTGACAAGTACTGTACTAAAACATGGAACTAAATACATAAAACAGTTAGGAAGAAAATGAGAAGAAAAATGAGGTGAGAGCAGGAATGAGAACAAGCAAACAAACAAATTTCACAAACACAAAAAGGAGAAATTACGGAATGATGGTAAAGTGGAAGAGAAAGAGGGAACATTCCAGAGAGGCTGGCCCAGATGCCACTGGACTACTAATTTGATTGTGGGGGATGCTAATTTCCAAATCCAAACGAAATAAGAAAAAAATACATATTTCACACAGAACAAAGAAATTAAAAGGAAGAATGGTAAAATGAATGAGAAAGAGGAAGCATTCCAAAGAGACTGGTCCAGAGGACAAAATACATATGTAAACAATCAATTAATTATACACAAATTGGTAGGCTAATGGGAAATAAAATGACAATTAAACGTACAATGTAAAGGGGGAAAACAAGACAGGAGGGTGCTTTCAGTAGAGATTGGTTTACTTGGAGACATGACATTTCAATCTCTCTGGACGTCTGATTTGATTGTGGGTGATGCCAGTCAAAGGTAAAAGAAATAAGAAGAAAAAACATATTTCACACAGAACAACAATTAAAAGGATAAATAGAAGAATGAAATAGAAGGGGGAGCATTCCAGAGACTGAGGCTGGCCCAGGGGACACAAAATACATGTAAACAATCAATTAAATACACAATTTGAACATAGGCAGGAAAGTGGAAAGACTGGAAACAAGAAAGGAAGAGGGTAATTTCAGTAGAAATTGATTAACTTGAAGAGAGAAATTTCTTCCTCACTGGATGACTGATTTGATTGTTGGGGATGCTAGTACAAAGCTAAAAGAAATTAGAAAAACAAACAAAATACACATTTCACAAATAAAGGAGAAATTAAGGAATAGTATAGGAAGAGAAAGAAGGAACATCACAGAGGGCTGGCCTAGAGGGCCAAGTATGTAAAACAATCAAATATCAATTGATCATACAAAAAAGGGTCAGGCTAATGACAAATGAATGACATTTGAACGCAAGGAGGAAATAAGACAGAAAGAGAGTGTTTTCAGTAGAGACTGGTTTCCTTGAGGAAAATTTCTCTATTCCATGTTGGATGAATGATTTGAATTGAGGGTTTTAGATATTAATCTGAAGACTATAGTTACTATTATAGTAGGTCTTCAAAATGATTTACTAAATATTTTGACAAGAATCCATCTGAAATGTTCGATCCACAAATATCTATCTCTTCATGAAAAACAAATAAACATAGCAGTTATGATCCAGTGCTCGATACTTACACTTGCCTGATTGCCTGGGTCAAGTATATTGTGTTGTCGTGCAAGTAATATTCCATACATCAGGGCTCAACACTCGCACTGGCCCACGGCCAGTGAAATTGTACAAATCATAATTTGGTGGCCCGATCGGGCAAGCAGATTTTCAACCCAACATTGACAAAATTATAAAAATCTTCATGTCATCTTTCATGTCATGCTTCATCTATCATCAGAGGTTATCAGGAAAGAGTGATATTTTGAAAAGTAAAAAGTTTACTCCTGAAATACAATTTTGGGCCAGTGAATTTTTCTTCGGGCCACCAAAAAAGGGGAAGAAATTATTTCACTGGCCTGACCAAGCCACTCACAAAAATGTAAGTGTGGAGCCCTGCATGGTATATTTTGGTTGCCCAATCTGGCAACTAACATTTCTGAGAAACTACAAGAGAAACATTTTGATCCATGGCTTATCATTCTAAAGTCACTATGAAACATGTCTCATGATACACAATCAAATAAATCAACTCATTCAATCAGATATCAATTACAAAGCACACTTCATGATGCTGACCAAGAAACGAAATATGATTGTATACCCATATCTCACACATACTTGTACACAAAATTGTCACATCGCTTTTGATTAATCTGCTTCAAGGATATCTGGATGGTTTGTATTTAAAGATATAGATACACCTATACATCAACTCAATTGAAACCAACTAAAAATTGATGACAAACTTCAACATTTCATAAAGGAACCGAAGATGGCCGTATCACATATACTTGTAAACAAAATAGTCAAGTTTGATTGATGCGCTTGGTTATCATTAGGCTAGTTATCATACGGATGGTTTGTATTAAAGATATTTTATTTCACCTCCTCTCCAAGAAAAAAATCAACGATGTGCACTTTGAAGGCTAATTTGGCAGCAAGTTTACAGCTAATTGGAACCCACTCAAGCAATTATTGGAGGCCAAAGATAAAAAGGTACGTCAAGCATGAGAGAATCTTTAAGATGTTTTGGACAGACACCCCAGAGCATAAAATTCATTATTCCTCAATTAATTCCGCGTGATTACTTTTGCCATGAATTATTTGGAGGAGGGGGGGCGGGTAATGAAGGTTGTACTGAGGAAATTTATAAGATATTGTATACTGTGAGTTACACAAAAAAACTAAGCACACTCAAATATCCACATTATTAAAATGAGTGACTTAGTATTTTGCCATATTCTGTTTCTTTTTTAACCAAAACTCATACCATTGCAATTAATATCTTCATTGTTCTTTTATTGAAGTGTACACTGCTAAAATATATTTAATGATGCAGATTTCAGTGAGTATCACCCCAAAGCTACATTTGTATGTTGAGAACTTCTTTTAAGTTTTGACTGACATTGTACTTACTGCATACCTACAAACCTTCCTTGAATACAAAGATGTTTTGATAGAAAATTTGATGGTGAAACAAAAGGTTCACATTATGGGGAAATTAAAACGTACAACATGTATTTTGTGTTCATTAATTAGTTTGACCCCTTGAGGACTGGGCTCTAGAAATGGGCATGAACAGGAGGGGATTGTCCCTCCCCCCCCCCCCCCCTCCACTTTGTTATATTTAAGTACACATTATGTGTGTTTGATTCCATAGCTTGCAAGTACATATAATGTGAAATTTCTGTCTCAGGTATGCACCAAATTGCACAATTTGTTGCCAAAAGTGCAATTTAGCTCCCTACAACAGGAGGAGGACACTTCCTCCCACACCCTCCCCCACCAGTGGCATCGCTCTATTGCAATGCCCCCAACCCCACTTTTGAGAAGCTCTTGACGACCTTGGCGAGCTCTATACAATTACAAATACATGTATCTTAGAGTGTATTTTACAAATATGGAAATGCATTGCCTCAAAGGCTCCATCACACTGTTACCACCTTGCCACAAAGATCTTTCCCCAAAGTGTGCTATTCAACCTCCCCCCCCCCCCATCTTTTTAAAATTTTAGTCTCAAGGGGGGCAATCTATTTTAAAGGGTACCACCACCCAAAAATAATATTCTTATAAATGAAAGGTAACATCTTTAGTAGTCCATTCCATCGAAAAAGAAAAAAAAAATTGGAAAACACATTACCATTCTAAAGCATGCGTTCATGGGTCTGCATGTAAGAAGACTTCTTTGTCCAGAGCGAACGAATCGACCGGGATTCTATTGTCTCCAAATGTACGCGTGAATAGCATTGGCGCACTCGCAAATGTTTGGCCCGTACGGAACCAGGAAATAATAGTGGTTCTGTAAGTGGTGGTAATTAATTGCTTTGTTTATGAATTACACAACCCTTTGCAAAATGTTGGGTATATATTTGATATCACAAAATGGTACCAAAACATATAATTATGTGTTGTTCTTTGCCTGGTGGTCCCCTTTAACAACAGTTTAATATTTCACAATGCATTACACACAAACCTTACCCAAATGTGCTATTGAAGCTGCTTGAACCACAGTAAAGATAATCTTGTGTTTTGGCAAGCTGGACAATCACGTCATATCTGTGATTGTATCGTGGTGATGACAACCATGCAGACATTAAGTGTGTACATTGTAATATGTACCTATCAAGGAAGCCACAGGGAGACAGTAGAAGCTGACTCTTTAAGCTGGTTTATTTACAAGCAAACTGCATTCTAAGGACTACAGATGAGTGGTCTTTGTAAGCAGGTGGTCCTTATAGACAGGTGGTAGTCACAACAGTTAGTTTAAGAATCATCAAAGGCTCTAACAGCACTATTACCCCTTCCCCTTCACATGGATCTTTCCCAGATGCCCTATTTAAGTTTAGCAAGTGGTCTTAATATAGCCTTATTTTACATGATACATCATTCTAAACACTCAATATTAGTGGTCTCTGTATCAGTATGTGTTTTTTTTACAAATAAGTGCTAGTCACTAGAGCAGGTTTAACTATGTACACAATCATCAAAGGAGCTAACACCACGTTTTACCCTGTCTCATGGATCTTTCCCAGACCTCCTATTTCAGTTCAGTTCAGTTCAGTTCATTTATTTTTCATTTTCAACAAAAGTATAATTTTACAAAGTGAAACACAAAATGCATTATTACAGGAGTTATGAAATAGATAAAATACACATATACAAATCAGTAATAAATAATTGTTGAAAATGGAGGGCGCTGCTAAGAAGCAAGGCTTGTAGGGTGCAGCGCCCTTGAAAGTTACTCTTATTTGGACTGCTCCAACACATCAGCGTTCATATATCACACGTCAGGATGTGGAGACTGGCATCAATTATGCACATTTTTTTTTCTTCATCAGATTCATAAAATTCATAGTTTCAGCTTTAAAATGATGTATAGTTTGTTCTATAAATATAAAGATGAAATTTAACCTCCAGAGGGGACAATAGATTGGACCTGCCCTAACAACACATCAGCGTTCATCTATCACACGTCAGGATGTGGAGACTTGCATCTATTATGCATGTTGTCACACCCAACTTCTGTCCCCAATCCCTACCTATGAATGTCCCCATTGCCCTATAACCTACAATATTAATTTGCTCCTATCTAATGTAGGGCTCAAAATTAAAATCACAAGACTACTGCCCCCGAGCCACCTAGAATTAGCTTTGGGCCACCTAAGTCTAATCTTATCAAAAATCTACTTGCCCAACTGTGTAACAATTTGATTTGGACAGAATTTGTTTTGATATTCTCTGATTTTGGCCTCTCAGTTCTGGTTTCAATCAAATATATACATGTGCGATTTTAAATTAAACTTTCATGGCCAGAAACTCACATTCGGAGGCCCCCATGCACATAGGCATACTGGCAAAAGTTTTTTTCTCCAGGGGGACTGAGATATTAGTTACATCCTAACTGCCTTCCACTACAACGAGATGGTTTGGGCTGAAAATAAGCTGATTTTTTTGCCTTATCATGAACTGATTTTGCCTGAAAATAATTTTTTTTTTTTGGAATATGAGGTTTGCCTATATAGATATCAGCCTCCCTAGCCCCCGCCCCCCCCCCCCCCCCCCCCCCCCACACACACACACTTACACACATCTATGCCTTTGCCAGTGTAAAGGACAATAATACATGATACATCAGGTGCTAAATATAGTTGGTGATAGATTAATAATTTGGTTTATGGAAAACTGGTGTGAATATTAAAAGAATACTCCTGCATCATTGCCCTTTCTAAAATTCCACACCTACTTCAAAACACCCACTGACACACATACAACAAATAACAAGTCAGATAATGGAAACACTTCTTTAGGGTGGAAATTTTCGATGCTGGAAAATCTTTCACAAAAGAAAGAAAGACAAAATCATGAATAAGTCTTGTTTATTTCCAAAGCCAAAAGGTGCTAGAAAATCAATGATCAATGATGCAAAAAATCATCTTGTGTGAAGAGTGAAAACGTCCTTGTGCAGGGGTAATCTGCAATTAACTTACTTTAATAGAGTTCTAACAAAAAGTAAAATCTGATATTCTCATCTCAATCATCACAAACATGGAATCTCAATTTTGTTTTATTTCATGTGTGGTTCAAAGCATATAAGGCCAGAATTCTCATCAGAAGGTTGAATTTAATTGTTGGTTATTTTTTACTCATGAATTAATTTTGACACATTGATGGTGATATCAAATTTCTCCCACAATCAAGGAAAGAATAAATGTTTTATTTTAGGGGGCGACTTTTACAATCTGATGGATATCACAAAATATTACACATAATACCCTATATGGTCATTTTAGGGGCTACCTACTGATTTCAGGGGGCTATTTTAAAAATTAGGGGGCAAAGTCACCATCAACCCTGTCTATTTCCTACATGGACGGTTCAAACAAAGTCCCATACAAGAAGTGGATTGGGGGGGGGGGGGGGGGGGTAATTGACTGTGCTATACAAATGGATAGAAAGATAAGGCAAGCCTCAACACTAACCCTTTTCCTTCTTGTTTGAACCAAAAGACAAATTTAAATCATGCTAGGTAGCTAGAACCGCTTGGCAAACTTCCCACTTGTTTCTAGATGAGATTTATATGTCAGGAATTACTAATTTGTTTCTCTTTTTAGTTGATCAGGAATGTTAGTTGACTTGCCATATCTGACAACTAAACAAGACCATTTATACAATTCTACTTGCCCAACATCAATGTGTACTTGCCCCGGGCAATCAGGCAAGCGCTTGTGTCAAACACTGGATAAGGGCTCTGTTTCATTTGTTCGTATGAAAGGGCGAGATATTTGTGGGTCAACCATTTTTTATGGATCCATGTCAAAATATTACCCATTCAGGACTGGTCCTGAAAATACTCGGGCTACGGTCAATGGAGAATACATTCATGTATATAGCAAAATCAGTCAGTCCTGAATGGGTTAAGTAAATTGTTGAGGACTTAGCCTTCAAATAAATTTACATAAATTTGTTAACCTTTATTTTGTCTGTTTAGAACCAAAACACATTCTAGTGCCACATTTTCATCTTTTGGAAAACTATAAAGCAGTCAAATGATGCATTTTCACATTCACAAAGTTGTGTTGAATGATGATTTAGTATACTGAAGCAAAAAACAACAACTCTTGAAGGCTATAAAATATTCAGGGCAATTACATGACACCTACATGAATCATGGCTAATGGGAATGAGTAAAAAGTGTCTCCCCTTATCTAATGTTAGAGTGCTCATACAAAATGTACTTGCTTCCTATGGGTTGTACTTAAGTAGTTCTAATGTAGTTCTAAGTAGTTCTAATGTGTTGATAATTCCCTCTGGCAAATATGAATATTTCATATCAAACCAGTCATAAAACCGATGTTAAAGGTGATGAAATAGTATGAGTGATCACTTCACACATTTATCCTGTAAATTTTGTATGCCACAGCATGAGGGATCAATCCATTATCGTGTCTATTTTTAAAATTTTGTATATATATTTTATAATCTCTAAATAAAACTATACTTTGGTGCTCACTAGTGCTGTTGATGAGTCCCGGGTACCCGGGTCCCGACGAAAAATGTTGAGTCCTGGGCGCAAAGATCGATACTCGATTTCCCGAAGAAAAAAAGCAAGTCCCCTCATTGAACGCAAGAGTTATCATGTTCATTCAAGTGACATAAATTCGCTCAATTTTGTCACTTGAATGAACATGTGTTCCCAGCTGGCGTGACATGCCGATCGTGTAATCAACAAATGGGTAAATTTCGGTTACCCAGGCCTCGCCCAAAAAATTATCGCAAGTCCCGGGTAGTAAATACTCCCGAAATCAACAACACTAGTGCTCACTAGAATGGTGACATTAAACCACTCATAAATAGTGCATGGTTTGGAGTTGAATATACCAGAATAGACACTGAATTTCTCGAGTGCATTTAATATTGCATAGAGGCCGCAGGCCGAGTGCAATATAATTGCACGAGTGAAATTCAAAATGTAGAGGTGTGCATTGTGGAATATTTAATGACAAGAAGCATGTACTATTTGTTATATAAGATGATTATTTTGAGGAACTGGTTTTGTTATCACATTGATGAACCCGAATTGACCTCGCGGTTGTGACGTCACAATGCTTGTTTACATATCGAAAAAAAGACTCGCGAAAGAGATCATGAAAAAGATGGAAAATGCTTCGTTTTGTAAATTATCTGTTCCGTAGTAAATAAATGTTGGCAGTTTCGTAAAATGCATGGTATGTGCTTTGATATTGCTAAGTTTGGGAATGGAAATGGACACAGCCCTTTGATTATTCTCACATTTTTATGTACAATTTTTCGGTGATTTCGCAGCGGACTGAATTTGACGTTATGCACTCCGAGTCCATGCCATCCTCTGCGCGGCGGCTTATTGTTTGGCTCTCTATGGGAAGTTTGCACACACATACCATGTATAAATGTATGTTCACGTTACCAGGTAGTAACGTGCACTATGTATTAAGCATCGGTAATCAACCAATAGAAAGCTCAATTTCCCTTCATTATGACGTCATCATCTTATATAACTTTATACTGTAGCATGGGAACGGTTGTTTCATACATGATGCATTTAAGTTTACAAGTTTTCTCTTTCTCTCTCTTTCTCTCCCTTCTAGCTTGCATCTTCTCATTCTACATTTTTTCTCTCCCCTCCTCTCTCTTTACCACCCTCTCATGCCCACTCTCGATCATGGTTACTAATTCAAACAAATAAATGCGCTTATTACAAGTGTAAAACAATATATTTCATATATATGTTTTTACAAAGGTAGGACACACCATCAGGTGAGAATGACAAGGGCATTTTAAAGGGACTGTCCGCCTTTTGCAAGCCAAATTTCAAAAGTTGTGAGGTTATTGTCTTATATGAAGAAAAAAACAGAATGCCTGAAAAAATTAGGGCATGAAATCTCTTTTTCGTGGAGTTATAGACCTCAAAATAATAAAACGACACAGCGTGTTTAATTGTGCATTATAAGAGTATTCACCCGGTGCAAAATTTCGCTCACGGCACATTCCACGGAGTACTAGAGGTGTCGATTTCGGGAGTATTTCCCTCCCGGGACTCGCGATAATTTTTCGGGCGAGTCACGGGTACCCGAAATTTACCCATTTGTTGATTTCGCTATCGGCATGTCACGCCACTGAGTGCATGAACACAAAAATGACAGAAAAGAAAATGGGAGTGGGCAGTTAACTCGGGCGCTCAAAGAGGGAAAAGGGAAAGAAAAGAAAATGAGAGTGAGCAGATAACTCGGGCTTTCAAAACGGGGACTTTTGCTCTTTTTTTCGGGATATCGAGTATCGATTTTTGCGCCCGGGACTCGACATTTTTCGGCGGGACCCGGGTACCCGTGACTCGTCAACAGCACTACGGAGTACCATGTTGCTGTGCGTGACCCATACGTGACCAGCGCACAGATTGTGATCGAACAACGGCGTAAGCGAATACTAAACAAAATAACCAAAACTTGCTTAAACTGACTACATGTAATTGTATATTCTTCATTTTCGAGACCTTTTCCATGACATACATTTACAAATGTCGGCTTCACAATACCTTTACAAGAATAAGTACAATATTGTTGCGATATTATGCTAAATCAGTTAAACTCCTTTATTGACCGATATATAGTTTGGTGGAGGGGCGCATTTGATTTTCATTTGTAGAATCCAAATTACAGGGCTGTTCGATCTGAATGTTTGTGTGTGTGTTACATTCATCCTCATCCGTCTACTGGAAACTGTTCAGACGATTTGTAAAAGGCGGACAGTCCCTTTAAAAGTCAATTTTTGGATATTAGAAACAAGAACTACACGATACCATTATGTAGGTCAGAGCCTCCTCTATGTGTTCACAAATGTTTAGATAATAATTATTCATAACTTGGGGAATGTTTATTGGAGCACTAAATTGGGTTTCCACAAGGCACCAAAACTATAACCTGTTCAGGACTGGTGCCGAAAATACTGAGGCTGTAGTCTATGGAGAATGCATGTTATAGCAAAATCAAAAAAGTCTAGAATGGGTTAAACGTGATTATCTCTGAAGAGAATTAGGGCCCTTCATTTTCTCAACCAACATTGTGTGGTGATTAACTCACCTTATTTTATCTAGCTTCTTATTTTGAGCATTGAAAAGAGTTTTGTGGTAAGAACCCCCATACAAGGGTATACAAGGGTATGGCTAATGGCTGAGCACCGGTCTAGCAATCCGGAGGTCTCGGGCTCAATTTCCTGTGGAAACCCAGTATTCTCTGCTCATTTCATAAATACGGATTTATATTTCTGGCCAGCTTTCTTTATGTTTGAATTTACCTTATTTTCCTGGCAGCAGCAAAGGTCTTCTTCTCTGCAGGTGAGGAAGATGTTCCAGCCCGGAGTGATGCTGTCTTTTCATCCTCAGCCTGCAGGTCACGGAATGAAACCTGGGATGAGCCTGGGGAAGTCAGTTTTGCCCTAGCACAGAAAAAAATTAAATTGATACAAAAATCAGTAAAAAAGTATCAGTGTAAATAAATCAGTATATCTGATATTACATTAATATCTTCTCATATCAATTAATCAACCAATCCATCCATCCATCCATCCATCCATCCATCCATCCATCCATCCATCCATCCATCCATCCATCCATCCATCCATCCATCCATCCATCCATCCATCCATCCATCCATCCATCCATCCATCCATCCATCCATCCATCCATCCATCCATCCATCCATCCATCCATCCATCCATCCATCCATCCATCCATCCATCCATCCATCCATCCATCCATCCATCCTAGAGACACGGATTTTCCGCGATCGCGGAAAATCGCGGAAAATCGCGGAATTGACCATTTGAAATGGAAAACGGAAAAAAAAAAAAAAAAAAAAAAAAAAAAAAAAAAAAAAATCCCGTTCCGAAAAAAACGAAACCGGGACCCGATGGTGACGGTCGGGAACCAGTGTGACGGACTGAACCAACTCAGCCTTAATCATTAAAGAATAAATGTTAAAGATATTTACTCTCTGCCTCTGGCCTGTGGTAAGTCCTTCCTGATATCAGGCATGACACATTCCCCCCAAATTTTGATGATTTGTGGGTGAAAATCATGATTTTACCCTACTCATTGAATTTTGTATGGAGTTTTTCACATGTACAAAGTCTATGGCAAAACGGAATTTCCGTTTTTCAGGCAGGTAAAAACGGAATTCCAGATTTTCTGAAACGGAAAAGGCCTTTTTTTGAAACGGAAAATCAGTGTCCCTACCATCCATCCATCAATCATAGGATTATTCTTCAAACCAACCATTACTCACTTTCACTTACACCAGCTATACAATGGTCTACGAATAATCAAAACTTACCATGGGCATGGTGCAGGAACTGGCACCTGTCCACCAGCAGTCTTATCTCCTCCCCCACTCCCGGCCATGGCCCCAGCAGCATTCGCCATTGCCGCCTGCTGCTGCTCCCTCTTCCTCTGCTTCTGGGACTTCTTCCCCATCGGGGTGGGGCCCTTGCCACCAGACGGCCTCTGGGTGGGGGAGACGGTGGGGGGTTGGTCTTGACCTCCTAAAGAAGAAGCTGATGTTGTCCTTGTTGGAGAAATAATTGCAGAATGCCCCATTGCATTGGCCGCAGTCCTTGTTGGGGAAATGATGGATGACTTTCCAGTTGACAGAGCGGGGTGCTTTTCCAGTGAAGTGGTGGGGTACTCTCCTGGCAAGGTGCTGGGGTACTTTCCTGGCGAGGTGATGGGGTACTTTCCTGGTGAGGTGGTGGGGTACTTTCCTGCCAAGGTCACCTGTGGAGCTGGAGTAACGTTTGTCCCGGTGTGTGCAGTGTAGCGGTGGTCGGTGCCCGACTGGGCATGCATGATATCCCGCAAGTCCATTACTGGGCTCTTGGGGCTAAAAAAAAAATGTAATACACAAAACTTATGTTAAAAATGGCAGATAAAGTATGTATCACTTCATGGCATTTTTATTATTTGACTTGTAATGGAAGTCAACCGGTCTTAGCGGCCACCAAAAGTGATCCGCTCCAGAGTTAAATGTTATGGAACCCGCCTGTAGACGTCACCTGTCTAAAGTGGGCCCCTTTTCTCATTTCTCTTATGTGGTCACTACAAAGGTATATACACAGCTTTGACTGTATGACTAGTCACAAATTCTGTTCATACATGTCCTTAATGAGCTAAACCATGGAAACTGGAAAGGGCTTTTAAATGTCCCAGCATTCACTTCTTTCTATCCATTCTAGATGCAGTGAAATCCTACACATACACATTCTATACATTGACTCCACAATGCATTACTGAAAATTTTCCCTAACACACCCATATTACAAGCAAGCTTGGTGGTAGCTTTACAGTTTAATCATAATAAACAAATATACCATGCACTGAGAGCCTCTAGTTTAAATTATGGATTCCGAGGTGACAGGAAAAGCACTGTGTTCTGAGGGTCGTAGACCCGAAGAACATAGTGCTTTTTCTGTCACCGAGGAATCCATAATTTCACTAGTGGCTCGAAATAGTGCATGATATATTTGTTTTATATCCTTCGCATAATCATAATCATCGCAAAAATAAATGATTTCAATTAAATTAAAGAAAATATAAAGAAAAACAAAACATTGATCATGGAACCATCACTGCACTGACTATGTTCTGTTTGTGACACTGACCCCCTTTGCGCAATAGTCCTAGCGCAGAGCGCGTATTGCGCTATCTTTCCATTCATGGTTACGCGCATTAACAACTAATGCGCACCCAAATGCAAAATGCGCGCATCAAAGTGAATAATTAACCTGCTTTACATACTGGAGAAAATAGTTATTCGTACATTACACATACAGCTAGTGCAGTGCACACCGCGGACAATTGTTAAATGACGAATTAGTGTCACGACCACAGAAGGACAACGATGCACAATATGCACCATTGTCGTAATTTTTAAATTCGAATACCGCTACGTTATACATGAAATGCATCTCTAGAATATTCTTTGGAACTTATTGATATTCACGGGTGAAAATATGCTGTATTTCTTTTAAATAACTCTTTGAGAAATATCGTCGACCATCTTTCGCAAGCAAAAACGAGACCTCTTCTCGCAGGGAAGTTTTATAACACGCATCTCTATGGGCTCAATATGATCACCCGGCGTCTATGACGTCATTCATGGAATAGCATTTACTATTCCATGAATGACGTCACGCATAGCACATTTTTCTCCATGGGCATTACTATGTTTGGTCACATGACGCTATGTAGACCAATCACTGAACAGGATTTCATTCATGTAGGATATAATAAAGATTATGTTTGGACAATAGGAATAAATCATGGAATTGTATGAATATTGCTGGTCTATAGATGTAATATTCAGTGATATTAACAACACTCAACTAAGGATTTTCACAACTTATGAGAAATTTCAATGAAAAAGAAAGTAGTGCAAATTACCTTTTCCAGCCCCATCTAGATGATGGGATTGGTTCATCCTTCTCAGACTAAAAATAAGATTGGAAAATAGAAATATTTTGCATTAAAAGTGGTAAAGATAAGACACAGCAATCTCTAAAAACAAGCTTGAAATCATTGTACATGTATCATACATCAACAATTCACATAAAGTAACAAATATTAGTGGAATAAATAATTTAGAAAAAAAGATGCATTAAAGAAATCCAAAGAATAATTAATTTCATTTAATTCACTTTCACTTTGTTTAAATCTATAGGACTACATTCACCATGATAAAGTTTGAAATTACTGTACAAGTCTTTCACCTTAACCAATAATTTAAGTCTTGCTTTGACTAGCCCGACTAGGACTGGGCCACTAGAATGTCTAGCCTCTACACTAATTACCTCTTGATGCACTACGACAGTGAGTGGACCCATGGATTTAGAATGATGTCCTCCATCAGATTCCATCCGGTGTTGCTCAGAACCAGCTTCATCACCCATTGTCCGATTGTCCTTGTTCTTCTTCCTCAGTGCTGGAGTCACTCCATCATCCCTGCTCCTGGGTGACAATGACAGGACAATGCCCTCATCTACACTGACTCCCAGATCCTCAGGGGATGTCGTCTGTTGAAAGTCAGCCACTGCCAAGAACCCGTCACCCTTGGCTGCTTGTCCCTTTTTCTTCTTCACCCCTTTTTCCCTATTTCTGGATGAGAAAGACAAGACTAAGCCATCCTCTATGTTGCCCAGGCTCCCAAGGTTTTCTGAAGAGGTGGTCTGCGCAAAGTGGGACATTCCATCACCGATGGATGCTGACCTGGACGGTGGGAGGTCGCTGCAGGAATCGGAGCGATGCGCCCCAGCTGGTGACCGCATCTCCTCCGAGAAAGACAAACTGCCTGTAGGAGCACAGTCGTCCCCGCTCTCGCACATCGATGATGGGCCGTGTTTCCCGGTGCTGCTGGTACGTCTGCGTCCCTTCCTTTTGGCCTTGGCCTTGCGTGCCAAGGCCTCAAAGTCAGACAGAGATGCGCTGGATGACTTGGACTCCAGAGGCGCAGAGGAGGAGGTATCATCCTGGGTGACATCATCCCCTTCTGGATATGGGTTGATGTGGCTGAGATCCGGGCAGTCAGTGGATGGTGTGACGAACCTGCTATATGGAAGCTGTAAAACAAAAATAAAGATATCAGGTTTTAAAATGGTATTGCTGAAGACTCTATAAAGGGTAAGGTTCATATGTCTTTGATTGCAGAGTTTTAGGTATAATCCTAGATGAAAACTTCTACATCTGTAACATTTCTCTATAATATGTACATAATATTTGAATGTTTAATTCAAGGCTTCAATGGCTTACCGTAATTACCATAAGTCGTAACTTTGATCAACTTAACATCTTTGTGAAACAAGGGTTTGTTACAAAAGATATCATCTAAAAGCAATATCTCATTATGACGTTTTGAAGCCCAAAGTATTTTTTATAAGATCTAGTAAACAGAAGGGAGCCTTTACCGTGGCTTTGTAGGCGACTGACAGCTCCTCCAGAACATCATCTTCCAGTGCATCCAGTGAGCCTGCCTCTATCAGACAGACCAGGTTGAGGCAGATGAACTGATGACAGGTGGCCTTGAGCTGCCTGGCTTGGTACATGCTGGCAAACTGCAGCAGCTCAGACACGTTACGCAGGGTGACTGTGTGGAGAAAAATTGCAATTAATTTGCTAAATACCATTGTCCAAACACATTAGGAAAATTCTATAAATCTTTGTTTTCGGACCATAATGGTAAGGTCTAGAAAAACATAGTTACATAAATGTCCCCGAAGATCCCTGTCAGGTATAATGTCAGAAAATAACATAACATTTTTCTATCGTTGCTAACTGTGAGTGCCACCAGTTAATCTGATGGATGCTTCTATTAAGTCTATCCTAATCATTAAATAAACAACCCCTGCTCGGTCAAGTTGACTATTCTAATTTATTCTAATTTAAGTTGGCACTGAGAGGGTTAGGATACAATGATGAACTAGACGCAGTGCACTCAGGGAGTGCATACCTCCGCCAACACTCACATTTTGATGTTTGCATGACCTTGACCTTGCCCTTTAACTTTTGACCTTGAATGGGTTCGATTCTAGATGAACACAAAGCTTCTACAAAAATTAGTTGAGATATCTGTGAAATTGTGCGTAGGAAACTGGTGACGAACAAACACTCAAACAAACAAACGGGACCGAAAACATAACCTCCTTCAACTTCGTTTGCAGAGGTAATAAAGTGTTTCTTACTGAGATCTGCCAGGGCTAGTTCACACATGTCCTTGAGTCTGGTCACAAAGAACTGGTCTGCGATGGACAGGGTACTGCACAGCAGTTCCAGGTCTTGGGAGGCATGGAGCTTCTGGGCCTGGTCCGTGTACAGGAAGTCCAGGAGGACTACGAGGGCTGCAGCTGGTATGGCCATCTTCAGTGGTTCATTCGTGGATGCCTATCAAACATTTAAATGAAAAGCGTTGCTTATGCCTGAAACATGATAACACTTGACATTTCTTTCAGTTGAAGCTAGATGTATACTTCTTACAAACAATTATAACAAGAAAAAGCAAGCCTCGCTACATTCACATTCTTTAAATATATGTACATGTAGGTTCTGCTTTGAATGAAATGTTATGTAAAAAGTCTGCAAATGGCGTGTGCCAATCATGAGTCTGATTGATCACTCAGACTCCTCCTGCCAATGATACCCAATAGACTTTCGTTTAGGCCATCATAATGTAAATGTGACTTACTTCCAACCAGCCACCCCCAAGCATGCTGTTAATGCTGTAATAAAACAAGAGTCAATTCGTGGCCTAAGGTTTAGATCCAAGCAGAAGGGGAGGAAGGTCTGCGGTCTATAGTTATTAAGTCATTTTTCCATACCCGGGCGACTCGCCCAGGTGCAGCTGACAACAAGATTGAGATATGTTTTAAAATTGTAATGTACTTAACAATTATTCTGTAGAAATAATAATAATTTTGTCAAGAGGCTAAAATCTCTGAAAGCCGAGTCCCCCGATTGACTCTTGATACAGTCATCATAATGGAGTCTTACTTCCATCAAGGTCCTCCCAATTATGCCAGCATTGTAATAAAACAAGATTCAATTAGGGGCCTATGGTTTTGATCCAAGCAGAATCTTGTCAGAGGCTCAAATCTCGGAAAGCCGAGTCCCCTGATTGACTCTTGTTAACACTTTTGAGTGCCAGGGATTTTAATGCTCTATGACATTTGCGTGTATTGTAACTCGCAAAGATGCTAGCTTCACCTTGAAGTTAAAGTCATCATAACGGAAATGTGTCTTACTTCCATCCAGCCACTCCCAAGCATGTTGTTGAAGTAGTCAAGCCTGGCCGTTAGGATGCACTTGTGGGCGGGAAATAGGGCGCCCTCTTCAGACTTCAGCACTACGTCGCACAGGTGGATGTGGCTCATCCGGTCAAAACTGAGTGGGGTCACTTTCGGTCCAAAATTGACCAGTCGGCCTTCCAAACACTTGACATTTTCTAACCTGATATAAAAAGAATATAATAGTGCACAGATTAATATACCTTCATTAAAATAAATACATTTGTGAATAAAGACATTTGTTTAAGCTGGATAATAATGCATTATCAGCCTTATTCCATTATCTATCCTCATTAATTGATATGCTGCTGTACACGTTACATTCTAGCAGGTTTTTTAAAAACTGAATATTTCCAAGATGGCTACAGTAAACTTCCTATTCAAAGCACATCCACATATGAATATCTAATAATTGTAAAAAAAGAATATGAATAGGTTTTTCACTTGATATTTCAAAACACCTACCTTTTAGCAAGTGACTTCATCCCGAACTTCTTGGCCTCTTCGACGATGAGCCTAACTGCAGCCAGGGGGCCTGCTTTCTTGCTCTTAGGGGTGTCAACCTGCTGACCCCCTTTACCCTTCTTCCTCCCCCCTCTTCCCCTTCTTGCCTCCATCCTCCTCCTTCTCCTCCTTCATCCTCCTCTTCCCCTGCTCCTGGTCCCTGTACGCGGAGAACGCAGAATGGCTACGATTTTTCTCGTTGATCGTCAGTTCCTCCATGCCGTAGCTCTCGCCCGTAACAGGTTCCCTCTCTATGGTCATGGGGTTTGCTTCCCCATTCTGCCTCAGCAGTAAGGTCGGGGTTCAAATACGGGGAGAAAGACATCGCAGGTAGCGGTGTATATGTACTGCATAAGGAGACGGAACACGTCATAGTCCACGGCGCCCGTGAGATTGACCGTGCAGGTGCCGCCATCGTTGGACATGGCTGGAAAGTGGGGAGCTTGCCATTTTCGTGGGAGTTGTTCGATTCTGCATCCGGGCTACTGAAAAGTTTGGCAAAGTACTCGCTGCCACTGGCAAGAATGAACTTGTGGGCAGCAACTCGGTGGTTGTCAATCTTTGGGATGATGAGAAAAGGAGAAATCATAATAAGAATGTAAACAAAAATATAGGGAAGAAAAAGAAATGAATAAAGATTGTTAAAATAAAGGACAAAATACTTGTAATAAGTGTGTAGTTAAGTCATGTGGCTAAGAACCTTAAAGGAGGAATGTGAATAATTGATCAATTGATACAAATTAAATATATCATCTTTTATTACTACAGGATTATTTTGCTTTTGCAATCTAACTCATATTTCCACACATTTTCATCTACAATCCAATTTTATCTTAATGTCTAATCTTTTTAATATCAGCAGAATTTGATTCACATACCTTGATCAAGACGTCATGAATGAGATCAGTTGAGTCAGCTTCCATCAGCACCTGGGTCAAGTGACTCTCTATCTCTGAGGCACTGCATTCAGGTAGCTCTGTCAAACTGTAATCAAAGTAATAATACACAGATTTATATTAAATTTGAAAGAATAGCCTTATTTGGATAAATAAATGTAATGAATTGTACTGATTATTACTCATCTACTCATTGAACATCTAGAATTAAAAGGGATACAGCTACACTGCATGTTAAACTGGAAGGGAACAGGGTTTCAACAGGACTTTCAGGACTAGTCCCGAAAAAAAAAATTGGGCTGGAGTCTATGGAGAATACATGTTGTAGCAAAATCAATCAGTCCAGGGCCCCATTGCAAAAAGAGATACACTCGCTTGTAAGTTGCAATTAATTGTCAGTCAGATCACGTGTTCTAGATGCGCAAATCTGATTGGTTGAAACACGTACATTTTCTGACTTACGATAAATTCTAACTTACAATCGATTTTATCTCTTTCTGCAACGGGGCCCTGAACAGGTCAATCATTATCAGAACATACTGATTGAAACTTTAAGCATTGAGTGGGTCTTTCTTAGGACCAACACTCTTACAAAATATATGTGATGTAACATATACTTATTCTTCAAGGTATTGTCAAAATGGAATTAAATTTCAACAGGAAAATTCAACATAAAATACAATGTACATTGTGCACCGACTGTGCGATATTATTGTTTTAGAAATCCACATTGAAATAGCTCTGTCAAACTGGCTATACACGGAAGTATTTCAAATTTAGCCTAAATATGTCAATCTGTGCAAGCTGAAAGTGATCCGTTAACTCCATATATGGCTTTTCTGGATGTTTTATTTTAGACTTCATTCATGTACCATTACCAACTGATGATGTGTGATAGTTGATGTTAGATTTTGATTTTCACTTGAATAAAAAAGTGTCCAATATTGCTCAATCCAATCATAAATATCTCCATAATTAGGAAGACATTTCAAAACCAATTTCATTCTTTTGTTACCACAAGTCAAACAACAAGCAACAAGAGAACTGTGGAGGCTCCAAGTGATTTTGGTTGAATTTGACAAAGTTAATGGATCACTTTAACATTTGTGTAGAACAAAAGTGAATAGTGAATAATGCAGAATGAGTAGATGTTGCAGACTACATACCTTGTTCTAGGATCATACTGTAGAACCACAAAGTTTCTCCCTGAATGTGTAGATGTTGCAGACTACATACCTTGTTCTAGGATCAGACTGTATAACCACAAAGTTTCTCCCTGAATGTGTAGATGTTGCAGACTACATACCTTGTTCTAGGATCAGACTGTATAACCACAAAGTTTCTCCCTGAATGTGTAGATGTTGCTGACTACATACCTTGTTCTAGGATCAGACTGTATAACCACAAAGTTTCTCCCTGAATGTGTAGATGTTGCAGACTACATACCTTGTTCTAGGATCAGACTGTATAACTACAAAGTTTCTCCCTGAATGTGTAGATGTTGTAGACTACATACCTTGTTTTAGGATCAGACTGTATAACCACACAGTTTCTCCCTGAATGTGTAGATGTTGCAGACTACATACCTTGTTCTAGGATCAGACTGTAGAACCACAAAGTTTCTCCCTTGAGGGTCACAAGCCGCCCCTGTGGCCCGGTGGATGACCGGTAGCCGCTCCAAACTGACCATCTGAAGGTTCTGTTCCCCTCTAGAGCCCTTGTCCTGCTGTCCAATCTTGCTGGACGTATTGGCTGAAACAAAAAGCAAATACATAGTTTGGTATAAAAACATGATTTAGAGGCCCATAGACACACAACCTGTGTGATGTATTGATGCGCATTGCAACAACATATTCAGTTTGGAACATATATTCACTCAAGTAACATGTGCCCTCTTTTATCTCCCTAAACAAAGTAAAAGTGTGGAGTCTGAATTTTATGTCAGCCTGGATGTTTCAAGCACCTTCCTCAAAGGAATGAACAATGTGAAAAACAGTTATTTAACGTTAAAATTACACCAGTAGGCTAAACTGTCTAACTCCACGAAAATTACTTGAAGTTTCCACATTTCTCTTCTACCGTGTTGTTTGGCATATATGGTAAGAGAAGAATAAAATAAGGTTAGATTTTTTTGAATGCCCCTTTAGTATGACGATATCTATCATTGATACTCGTTCAGCTGAAGAGCGTTAATGAACAGTCATAAACCTCATACACGTTATACAGTAATTCGTTGTAAAAGCTGATGCAAATTTGCGCTTTTTTAACAAGGAGAGCAGTGTTCTTTTTCAATGAAACTTTCACACATCATTCGGACATATCTTACAATGATTTTGGTATAGGACTGAAGTCTCAAATGTCATGTTGGGCAATATCTGACACTTTACAGGTGCACCTTTAATCACCAAAGTATCATAGCACTTTCAATATTACGCTGGTCATTGGGTGCACATTTTCAAATTAATTCACCACACAGAAAGCAGTCTCTGGTGTATTCCAGCCAGTCACTTATTGGCAGCAAAAAGCTCTAAAGAAACAAAATCGAAATCGTTCTGGTTACCCATTTTATACATCAGAGTATAATTGTACAGCACTGAGAGATGATGATCAATCATATTAGCGCCATACAAATCAAGTATATTATTAAAAAGAAATGTAGATAGACTGTTGCTAAATGATTAAATGACCCGTTTGGCCATTGTAAACTGGTGACCTCTATAGTAAGGTTGGCTGCTACAGACAGATAGCCACTATGACAGGTTTGGCTGTATTGAGAGGGTGTTTCTCCTTACCTTGTAATTTCTTGTTGACAAACCTCCCCAGATAGCCCTCTCCCTCTGCCGTGATGAAGACCATGTGGTTTTGATTGAAGGCTACGCTGTGCATGGACAGGGGGCGGCGGTGGGTCCACATGCACTGGCGCCAAGAATTGTCACTTTTTCCCCAGCTGAAAACCTGAAATGATATATATAACAATGTTCTTATAGCACTTTATCTGGCTTAAACATTGAAATCACATAGTTTATAGCCCTGAAACTAACACAATTCTGATGATAGAATACTGAAGGAGTTTTTATTGACGGCAAAGCTGAGCATGGACTGGGGGCATCAGTGGGACCACATGCACCGGCGCCAAGTGTTGTCACTTTTACCTGCAGCTGAAAACCTGCCATAATATAACATAATATTCATATAGCACTTCACATAGTTTATAGCCCTAAAGCTAACACAGTACTGATGATAGAAGACGAGGAGTTTTGATTAAAGGCTACACTAAGCATGGACAGGGGGCGATGGTGCGTCCACATGCACTGGCGCCAAGAAATGTCGCTTTTACTCCAGCAGAAAACCTAAAATAATATAACAATATGTCCTTATATCAATTTATTTGAATAAAACATTGAATTGAAACCATTTCTACAACACGACCTCATCATCTTCTGCCTCAACTCTACATCCTTCAAATGGCGAGACAACTACTACAAGCAACTACAAGGCGCAGCCATGGGATCACCACTTTCACCCGTCATAGCCAACATCTTCATGGAACATTTCGAAACAACAGCACTACAGGCATCTTCGCACCGTCCTTCCCTCTGGCTCCGATACGTCGACGACACATTCGTCATCTGGCCCCACAGCAGAGACGACTTGGACTCTTTCCTCAACCACATCAACCAGCAACACCCGAGCAACAAATTCACCATTGACTGAGCAGCACAACAGCATCCCCTTCCTTGACGTCCTCGTCACAAGATCGCCATCCGGCAAACCCGCCCACCAAGTCTACAGGAAGCCCACACACACCGACAGATACCTGAACTACAGATCGTTCCACCATCCAGCAGTTATCCAGTCAGTGCCCAATACCCTCATCCGTCGAGCCCACCAACTCAGTGATGCTGACCACCTGCAACAGGAAATCCAGCACGTCACAGAGCTCTCACTGCCATCAACAAATACCCAAGAAACAAGATCAAGACCGGGATTCCAGCCAGCAAGCCCGCCGCCAATACCACCACGGAAGAGAGCCAACCTACAGCTACACCACCGACACAAACAGTTGTTCTACCCTATATAGGTCCGGCCTCACACAAGATTCAACGCATCCTTCAGGCAGCAGACATCAAAGTACGACACAGCTCATCCAACAAGCTCCACTCGGCACTACACACCCACAAAGACAGGCATCCACATCACAAGAAAGCCGGAGTCTACAGAATACCATGCGAGTGCAGCAAAGTATACATCGGCGAAACTGGAAGAAATCTGGAATCAAGACTTAAGGAACACAAGACCAGCTACAGACTCAGCGATTGGGACAAGTCAGCCATCGTCAAGCACGCACAACAGCACGAACACGTCATCCAATGGGACAACAGCAAGCTCATCACCACCATCAACCACTGGAACACACGCCGCATACGAGAAGCCATCGAAATTCACCGCCACAACACCGTGCCTCAAGATTTGGGATTATACATTAGCGACATCTGGAAACCACTCATCAACAAGGACACCGACAGACCACCGACACAGCCTACGCCACCGCCACAGCCGCCCACACATCACCCGCCGACACCAGCCGTCACTCACGTCCGCAACCCGTCAGACTCCAGCATACGCCACAGCCAACGCCACCGCCACAGTCACCCACACATCACCCGCCGACACCAGCTGTCACTCACGTCCGCAACCCGAGAGCCGAGAGATTCCAGCGCCGCCAACGTCGGCAGTGCACACAGCGCGCCGCCGACACCGCACCCACGGACACCTAGTACGTCACCCGCGTCCGCATCCCGCACCCTTAAGCCCGCGCACGCCAGCGAATCGCCACTCCTGACGACGGACAGTCAACCTGTTCGAAACGTCGAGCCCCTCCTACCACCAACCCTCTCCTTACAATAACTATACCGGCGCTGTAGTTCTTATCAGAACTACAAGCTCAGAAAGAATACCAACAGTCCTTTCCAGGACTACCCAACAGTCCTTTCTAGGACTACCACAGTCCTTTTTAGGACTATCCTAGAAAGAATACCAACAGTCATTCTCAGGACTAACCAATCCTTTTCTTATACATGGTGCAACCGCAAACCACACGTATTATACTGATGATGTTACTCATGTTGAGGGGATACTATTTGACATCGTACCTTGCCATTGGAGTGGAGGGCCAGGAGCTGGAGTTCTTCTCCTCCCTGTTTGCGCAAGACATCCTCAGCCAAATCAGCATCAAGGTATCCCCCGACAACCGCCAACTGCTTCACAGACAAGTGGCTAGAAATCAGGAAAATTAGTAAAAGTGATTGGAAAATGTTCCATTTCAACCATTTTATAACTGTATACACTACACAGTGACAAATCACATGATTTATTATGCATGTCTGCTCTCATAATATAAAGACCTGTCTACAATGTATTCCCTGATCATAACAAACTTCTTTAACTAAGAGCATGGTTACGCATAAAACATTTTAACAACTTATCTACATTAAATTCTAGCAAACTGGAAATATCGCTTAGCTAGAGCAATTCAATTGCATTCATAGTTTAGCTTCTCTCCCAATTTAAACATGATTGTAATAACAAGATTATTTCAGTAGAATTAGGCCTGTGACATTAGGCTGAGATGCCTACAGGAATCTGGTGGGCTATGCATAACTGTCTAAGTTGAGTTTAGAATCTCAGAGGGAACGATTAATCTATTCAGGGCAGCTTAATTTTTATTTCATTGAAGCTCGAAGTAAGAGGAAAATAGTTGCTTACTTGGAAGCAACTTTCCTACACTGGTACTCATGGAGGACGTAGACATCACCATCTTTCGTCAAGCAAACCGTGGCAGCATCGCTAGCCGCTACATCCCGAATGATGATGTTGGGATGACAGAGGGACGTCACTTGGCGTGGCGTCGAGATGTGCATCTCTCCTTTGTTGTGACCTGCATCAAAGAAATATATCTCTAAATAAAAATTACATATTAAAACACGTTTCTAAAACACAAAAGCAATTTGATCAAGCAAACCGTGGCAGCATCGCTAGCCGCGTCATCAAGAGTAATAATGTTGGGATGACAAAGGGACGTCACTTGGCGTGGCCCAGAGATGTGCTTCTCTCCCTTATTTATATACAAATATAGCAGCTTCATCCCGAATGATGATGTTGGGATGACAGAGGGACAAATTCCTTAGTGTAAATCTCCTCTAGAAACAAGCAAGAAATACGCTAAGTAGATTGAGGTACCTAGCGTGATTATTTATTCTACTATTTCAATTGCCCGAATGGGCAAATAGAAAATAAAAGTTAGTGTGAAGGCTAAGGCTGAGTCATGTCGGTAATTGTCGGAACCGGGTCCCGATAAACTTTTACCGGTCGGGAACCGGTATCCCGATAAATTTGTACCGTCGAAACTCGGACCGGTAAAATCATGCAATCGTGCAAGCATCGGCAAAAATGCACTGTTTGGGGCTTATATTGCTCTTTTTATATGCAAATAACATTATAAATACTGAGGCTTTTATGGATTTACATATCAATCTTTACGGGAAAATAGTTACAGACTATCCAGAATTAACTCAGTTTCGCAAGAAAAGTTTTTTTTTTTCGAAGTAAATTGGACCTAGAAATCGATCGTTTGTTCACCATTGCGCATCGCAACACGTTTCACAGAAACTTAGCCCGCTAGTTGGGGGGAAACATCACATGTACAATCGCTTGTGACTGAGCCACTGCCCTCAAAAAGTGGCTATAAATTAGCCTTTTCGCAATCAACACGATTTTGGTAGTCTACTTACATGATAACATGGCATTTGAAAGCTGAACAGAATACAAAATCACCCCCAAAACAATGAAAAAACTGTGCCGAATTATCGATAAATTTCCAAGGAACATTCGTGATCGTGAGGTTAACTACTGAAACCGGACGGCTAGAGTTTTCGGCCCGCTGTTTCATGCATATCGCTCGTATACTTTGCGTGCAAGTTACGGGTCTTTTTTCTTACGCGAGATATAGATTCATCCGCCGGCCGGTGGAACTATGTTAATTCATTCGCCATACGTTATACATGTAGTCGTTTTTTATTGATATTTTGCGTAATTGTTTTCATTGTTTTGGGGCTCATTTTTGTTTCTGTTCAGCTATCAAACGCCATGAAATCATGTAAGTAGAATATCAAAACATTTTTAAATGGGACAAAAAAAACGTATTTTGAGCTACTGTACTTTTTTAATGCACTGGCTCATCAGCTGGATCATACAAAGATCCATCAGACAACTCCCCTGGAGTATCGGACTAACTTTGTGTGTACATCCGCCGACAATATCGTTCAAATGACTAGCAATTTTGCGCTTCCTGTTCAATTTCTGACTGTCAAACGAAGTAACGAACCAAGAATTTCTCGAAAATAACCACTCTTTAAAGTAAATGATATCAATTGCCCCGTTTTTATTTGAATTCCGCTACATTATTGAGATAATCTTAATTTCTTTTTTAACATTTTATTTTTTTATTTTTTTTCGGGGCACCGTTTCCGATATAACGAAACCGGGTCCCGATTGAAACGGTCGGTAACCGGTGTGATCGACCGAACCGACTCAGCCTTAGTGAAGGCTTGTTTATACTCACCGAGCTGTCCTGCATTCAGTCCAAATGTGAACACTGCATCCTTGGTGTAAATGACCGAGTGAAACCTTCCTGCCGCAATGCCAATAACATCCCTGTTCTTAAGGGTCTTGCTGGCAATAGTCTTGGGGACTGGACACTGACCGATAGACGAATGTCCAAGCTGCAGGTAATTATTGTCCCCACTGGACATCACATTACCACTGATAAGAAAGTAGAGTTCAGAGAGCAAAATGAGAGAACAAATTATTCAAGATTTCTTGAAAGGGTTCATCGGCTACGTCACTACGTGGCACATATCTATTTGAAATGAGTTTGGAGTGGTAACATCATTTGGCACTGGACATTTCTGAACTAGGGATGAATGGCCCAGAGGTAGTTGTTGTTCCCACTCGACATCACATTGCCGATGAGAAGAAAAATTAGAATTTTAAATTATGGAACAAAACGTTTCATCTAAATGGTAGTATTGATTCTGTTCTCGAGTGTCTAGCTGGTGACAGTATTCATTCTCAAGATAATTCATGAAATTAATGATTCTCTCCTCAAAGAGCCCAACTGGTTTTCAGTCGGATCAGCTGTGTGTGCGTTGCTTCACAACTCTGATTTTGCCAGTCGGAAGCCAATCAGGCCCAATTCAACATAATGAATCGGCCACGACTGAATTGGACAGACTGTAGCTTTCAATCGGGTCAGGCGTCGTCACGTCGGATCGAGTCGAGTCGGCTCTGTCTGCAACAGGCTTTATAGAGCTCTAGTGACTGACTTGCAAAGATTACCCATGAAACTTGCAATAGAATAAAATAATTTATCTCAGGACTATTAAACCGTTCAGCCCAAGTATTTTCGGGACCAAAGAGGAAGAGAGTAAAAAAAACAATACCTCTCCATCAGGAAGAGGGAGTGATCTCTTGCTCCTGCCACCATCTTGCATCTGTTGCCCAAGGACTTGACTACTTGTGGCCTCAGGCAAGTTGTCTCATCTCCCAGCCCAAGGCGGCCCCCGTGGCCATGCCCGCAGGAAAGCACTCGCCCTGCATGTGTCAGAAAGAGTGTGTGGAACTTGCACATCACCACCTGTGGTCATGAAGTTAGAAAATGTAACAGTGAAGATTAAGAACATAATAAAGGTATACTATCAATACTAAAACTATCTCTAAATAAAAAGAAAATATAATACTTGACAAAATTGGGGGGGGGGGGGGGAGGGGTCTCCCCCCCCCCCCCTCCCCCTTAAATATGGCAGTGGTTAACTCACTTGTTTGATGCTGTGATTGTGTGCCACCAAAGAGTCCACTAGCTCT
The DNA here is from genome assembly GCA_037951105.1 of Echinarachnius parma. Classification (NCBI taxonomy): domain Eukaryota; kingdom Metazoa; phylum Echinodermata; class Echinoidea; order Clypeasteroida; family Echinarachniidae; genus Echinarachnius; species Echinarachnius parma. Next base: position 6,291 of record JBAMJV010001657.1, on the reverse strand, counting down.
GGCTGCTCTCTACTGCGCTGCCTTCCGTGACCCAGGTTAAAGTTGGAGTTGCTGCCCCACGTGTACGCCTGCGTAGGATTGTTGCCATCGTAGGACACATAGGCTGGAGTATCCTTCATAATGAGCTCCAGTGGTGTGAGATCTTCCTTGTCATACCTATTTGTGCTTGCACCATGCTGTGGCAGGTAGAGACAATTATAGGAGTGAAATAAAGAGCATAAAAATATTCAGGATTTTGTCAAACCTTTAAAATCAAACATTTGCAGACTATTTGTATCAATACAATTAATAATCAGGCACAACTATTTTCTTGCTGCATGAATGAGTTTAAAGCACTTACAGTTGTAATTTGCAAGTATGTAGATCAGCATAATTGCTGAATTCAGAGATTCAGCATAGGGCCACAAAATTCAGTGATCATGCTCAATTCTTCGTGTATAATTTGGAAACTAGATAAATACAAACAATTATATGTTGAGGGCCACCAGACTCTGGTTTGCCCGATTGGGCCACAAGGTAACAATTAATTTCTAGCATAACTGGATCAGCGAATTGACTCACCCGAATCAGGTGGATGGCACAAGAGATCTGTCCGTAGAAAGTGCTTCTGTGCAGCGGGGTCCACCCAGACTCCTTGTCCTTGACGCGGACGTCCGCTCCATTCTCCAGCAGCCACTCCATAACCTCCAGCTTCCCGCAGGATGCTGCTACGTGCAGGAGGTTCCTGCCCGTGGCGTCCATGATGTGAAAGGGGTTGAGGCAGTGGGAGAGGACAAAGGTCTTGACCTGGTGCGACGTCCCACAGGTGATTGCGGCAGCCATTGCCGTGCCGTGATCCTGGGAGCGGCAGCGCGGCATGCACTGCCACTGCATTCCTCGCTCCATGGCTGACAACACTTGTCTCTAAGATGCTGGTTGAAATTGAATATCAAAGTTCAGAGCGTACAAGATCCGATGCCAAACCTACTTGGTGAACTCAATAAAGTGTGCTGTTTCCCTAGATTCCGTCTTCTGCTAGACCTTTTCCGAGCTGCAAATTGCCTTAAGATTCTTCTAGTGAAGGACTTCCAGTTGTTGGAACTTCTCTGACCAGACCTGTTGTGAAGACTGGATTCCTTTGTACAACCTTGGAAGGCTGTCTGCTGTAGCGACTGTGTTCAGCAGGTGATGTCAATGCCTCTAGTTCACCTCAAGGGCTGTCGCTTACAGCCCCATAGCCCGGTGGGCCATGGTGACTAGAGAAGTGCTTAGGCCGACATAATCGTCAATTGAGAGCCTGTAATTGTAAATTAGGAAATAAAATTGACAAAAAGAGATAATAAGCACTGCACAAAATCTTTTGAAATTCATTCCAAATTTTACATCAATAGAAACCTGAGAATAAAATTTGCTACATTTCCATCTGGTGATGAGTTCATAAAAATTATAAATGACATTGTAGCAAACCCCAGAATGCTTCAAATTTACATTGTCAGTGACCACTTTTTCAGCCTATTTCCTTAAAAATGGGATGAAAAAAACATCACAGGAATCTCATAAAGTAACTTAGAAAAGGTAAGGCTGTGTTAACTCTCCACATTTTTAATTACTTAGCACTGTTTTATGCAATGTTTTCTCCATTAAGCCATACGCATCATGATATTTCGGTGCAACTTTTTGACAGTGAGCTGTATGTCATCATCAAACAGATGTCTCGGGAGGAACTGCAACCTTTAGTCGTAGCATAAATTGTTATAACTCAAGATACACAAAATTACAACTTCAAGTACAAGTTTGGATGAGAAAATACTCCCACTTTCCAATTACAGTAGAGTCTAGGCCTCTTTAAAGTCTACTCTGACTTTGGCTTTGTCATAGACTCAGTCAGACTCATACTTAGTCTTTAATCTAAGTATAGATGAAGTATTAAATACTTTTTCTTTGACCTCTGCCTCTGGCGCTGTCTCTGAGTCTACTTTGAATTTGCAAGTTCTATTTTTAATAAAGCCTAGGCCTACCGTGCGCTGTGGCCGAGTTCTCCTGCACTGCGATAAATTGAACCTTCGTACATAAAATCGCGCCGTGCGGAAAGCCGCTTTGCCGTTGAGCGAAGGCACCGCGATATTGCGGTCCGATTGGTGTAAGTTTCTATCAAATTGAACGACTGAGCGTAGATCTACAAAAGCGAGAATCAAGATTCTAAAAATTGAAATCTCAAATTATCGTGAACAAAATAACAAATAACAAATTTCAGATTGTAAAGACTGACTTTCAAGCGATTTTCTTGATAACCAGGAGGAATGCAGAACAGCAAGATACACGTATTTTATAAGCAATATGCAGATATATCGTTTGATATAAGTTTTGAGTCACATGTTCAGTGCATTCTTGGCAAATCTAATTTCAAAGTCAGCCCACATCTACAAAGTAAATGGTTCACTCAGGTGAACCATTTACACGCATTGCTAATGCGCTGGAGATTAACAATACCGGCCATTCGTACGCTGTTGCGTTTAGCAGTTGAACGCTCTGTTTTAGGACGCATCGGTAAGGAAAACGGACGGGAAATAATAATTTTATTTCTACATTTTGCAGTCTTTAAAACAACAAAGTCGGTAATTATTATCAAAGTATATGAATTGTGGATCACATATAAATGAAAGTTTTTTTGCATTTGCTGGTAAATTGAGAGAAATCAGCCGACAAAAAAAAAATGGTTTCCGTTAGACTTAGATAGTGCAGCGGGCGGAAGAGATTGATCTCCGCACAACGCTATTGTAATGCCTTAATGGACCTATGTGTGAGTCAGCCCTGTCCTTTTTCTGGCCGAGTTCTCCTCCCGGCCGAGTTCCCTAGCCACTACGGTATATATGGTAGGTGTACTACACATCGGCACTGTTTTTAATATCGGCACACCGCGTAATATTTGTTTTTCCGCGCGTTGTGAAAAATCGCGCATGCGATGTCTGATGATGCACGCTACGCTTAAAAACTAAAGTCAAACTGGTCGAAATTTTGAGGAGAAATAATGCGTAGATCGTCCGCTACGAGTAAATTTGTGAAATGATGCCAACAAAATTAACATCGCACAAGAAATTTTGAAGTGCGTGCATTGTCAACGAGAGTTGAGGGGGTGCCGGTATAAAAAACACTTCGAACTTGTGAAGCCAAAAAAACACGCGCGCGTTCGAAGGCGCTATCTCAAAATGAAAATTCATCGCAAATCTGATCATCGCATCATAATCTGCACTATTTTCTCAATGTGTGAGTACAATTTCAAGAAATGTTTACAATTTTTAAGTCTTAAACTGTCAGAAATGTTTTAGGCCTAAGTTAAAGTAAACTTAGTAAAATAGTAACTACCGTAGCTACTCCAGTAACGGATCACTTTTTGGTGGATACAATTTCTTGCTAAGACAAAATATTTTTTATGGACTATCATACATCGTTGGAAAGCTAAAATGGTGCAGATTACGAATATTGTCAATTCAAACTCATTCCGTCACTAATAAGCAAATCACTGCGCGTTTTACCAACCCCTTACGCTACGCCAGTAACGGATCACTACTACTTCAGTAACGGATCACCTGGCTTTATTTTTAAAATAATTGACCAATTATCTTAATTTTTTCATCAAAGTGTTAGCAAGTTAGCAATTAATATCCAGGAAAAATGTTACTTCTTAAACGCGCTTCTTTATTTAGTTATGAGGAGTTGAACTCTGCCAAACATGATCCTTATGAAATGTTAGCAAAAATCACACAAAAACCCGATTTTACCAAAATATCCAAATAATTTTCGATTTTCAAGTTAGAAATATCACAGATTCTAGTGAAATACATTGTTACAGCAAAACAAAATTAATTCTGATCTTTTGTTTTGTTTTTATAAGGATTTGAAAATGGGTGATCCGTTACTGGCGTAGATAATTTCTACTGTAATTATACATTTAAATTTGCTTTTTTTTTACTATAAGCCTGCACCCAAACACCCGGAAAATGCTGTGGGGTGTAAACCAGAACATCTTTCTGTGTTAATAATATATTAATTCTAGATCCGTCGGCATATTTTTGATTTTTAAACATCTTATTAAAAAAAAAAATCTAATTTTTTCCCCAGTTTTTTTCTTGAAAATCTTAAATCTGTACATTTTGTCACTAGATGACACTATTTTGAAGGCTAATTTCTCACTTTTGCGCGATGATAATGGAACTGAGGTTTATCACTTTTAAAAAGGAGAAGATAAAGTTGATATTAGATCCACATTCCCCTTCCAGTTATACAAATTAAAACATTTAGATAGTCACAAACGTCTTCATGCATCAATTTGGGTAGGTGATCCGTTACTGGTGTAGAAACGGTACTTACTTAACTTAGCCTTACTTAGTTAGGTCAGGTCAGAGTAATTATAAGTTAGGCCCAGGGTGCCGATGTGGGGGTCACTCAATCATATTCATATTACCTAATAACTGCAGATTTGTCTAGTTTAGTAAATAAGTTAGGGTGCCGATGTGTAGGTCACTCAACCATACGCTTACTATCATTTCAGTCGAATGGTGTGGTCCCTCATTGTTTTGCTATTTTTGAAAACAGACCTTGCTATTGTTAATTGACCATGGCATTTCATGCATGAACGATTACACCTTTAAGTTATACCCTGCATGTAGAGGACTAAATTCCCTTTAATTTGATATATGATCATGTACACTTTATCGTACATTAGTATGAAATATTTCAACTTATACAAGTGTCCAGTTTCTTTTTTTGCGGAGTATATATCGATATCGTCGCAGCTAGCCGGCGTGTATATAAAATCTGCGTCGTCGTCGCGTCGTGCGCGTATCGCCCTGCGAAATAAAACTGAATCGTTGTTGTTGTTTGTTTTGTTTATTGGCGATGATATAATTATGAATGCAATGTCATATTCACAAATAAATCAAATAGTAGTGGGAAACACTCAATCCCGGGGGGGTTCTCGTGTATTCATAATCGCTTCCCCCCCCCCCCCCCCTTTTTCGCCGATCCGGCCGCTTGACCTACTCATATCGGCATAATATTCGTGTATTGCCCTCATATCATTTTCTTTTCTTTTTTAAAGGAGGGTCTCCGGCATTTTCATAATTTTGAAAAGGCCGATCGGCGCTTCTATATGAGTCCCATTTTCATTTTAATCAGGGCTGATCGCCATTAAATGGTCAAAATGTCATCAAAAAGGTGGAAAGTAGTCCCATTTGCTCCCTGCACGCGCGGCCGGGATGCGGGAGCGCGCGCGCATATTACACAACGTGTCAAACTTTCCTCTTCACGAGCTCCTAACACGCTAGTATGAACATAAAATACTACCAATTCCAAACCAGAATGAATTGAGAGCTGGGTCACTCGGCATTCGATTCTTTATATTGTTTTTTATAACATATTACAATTTGGAAGAGAATCAATATTGCATCTCGTCGGACCAGCTCTTGAAAATGACTCTTGAGCTTCATTTTTCCCCGCCTTTTTGTATCTTATACACGCAAATTGTACAGTAATGTAGGTTACGCGCGGCGAGGGTCAACTTTAAACGGTTGTAACTCGTCGGCCGAATGTTCTTACGATCTGGGTCTCTCGGCATTCGATGTTAAAAACATAAATTTATAACATATGTAAAACTCATGCTGATTGGTTGCAGTCTTTAAAACAACAAAGTCGGTAATTATTATCAAAGTATATGAATTGTGGATCACATATAAATGAAAGTTTTTTTGCATTTGCTGGTAAATTGAGAGAAATCAGCCGACAAAAAAAAAATGGTTTCCGTTAGACTTAGATAGTGCAGCGGGCGGAAGAGATTGATCTCCGCACAACGCTATTGTAATGCCTTAATGGACCTATGTGTGAGTCAGCCCTGTCCTTTTTCTGGCCGAGTTCTCCTCCCGGCCGAGTTCCCTAGCCACTACGGTATATATGGTAGGTGTACTACACATCGGCACTGTTTTTAATATCGGCACACCGCGTAATATTTGTTTTTTCCGCGCGTTGTGAAAAATCGCGCATGCGATGTCTGATGATGCACGCTACGCTTAAAAACTAAAGTCAAACTGGTCGAAATTTTGAGGAGAAATAATGCGTAGATCGTCCGCTACGAGTAAATTTGTGAAATGATGCCAACAAAATTAACATCGCACAAGAAATTTTGAAGTGCGTGCATTGTCAACGAGAGTTGAGGGGGTGCCGGTATAAAAAAACACTTCGAACTTGTGAAGCCAAAAAAACACGCGCGCGTTCGAAGGCGCTATCTCAAAATGAAAATTCATCGCAAATCTGATCATC
>JBAMJV010001656.1:0-67493 GCA_037951105.1 Echinarachnius parma | reverse complement strand
CGCGACCATGCGGGCCGGAAGCAGTTTTGGATTGCGGGGGAGGGGGGGGGGGGGCAAAACCTCTGGGGGCTCACGATCTTGTGTGTGTAGGGGCTCATGCCCAACCACACTCGCAGTGCTGCCAACTTTGAGCCAGATGTGAGAGTGAGACATTGCAAGGAGCGAAGCGACCAAGCCTGAGGGACCGAAGTGACTGAGCGGGGGGAGGGTACGTCTGGGAGGGGGGCGGGGGGGGGGGGGGGGAGGATCAGCAAATAAACAAAACAATTCTGATGATTTTTTGCATGGCTTGTCAGAACATTTTGAAGTAAAAGGGCACCCCAAATAGAGATCCATCAAAGCAAGGGTAAGATAATGTTGAGAACCATTTGCTCCCATCTTGAAAACGATCCTTCTACATCAAGCGCATCATTTACAGATCCACCTAACCATACGAAAATACGCCAGAAACAACAGTTCCACTATATGAGATACACATGGGAATCAACAGCGTGTGTTTTAGTGTGTCCACGGGCGTATGATCTCGAATTATAGGGGATACCCGGCGGGGGGGGGGGTCCTCAAGTATATAGTGGGTATACGGGGATGTGCCGCTGGGAAGGGTTGACTTTTTCAAGAAAGATCCTTAGACATGTTTGGTGCCTTTTTCATTTATTATTTTTTCCCTCTTTTCTCCCTCATTTTCTCCGGGATGTTGGAATTTGCCGATGTCAAATTGCTAAAATGTTCAAGCTCGCTCCGCTCGCTAGCATACATAATATTTCACAACCTCGGGTGTTTATATTGCCAAAGTTCCCCCCCCCCACCCCCCCCCCGCTAGGTGGCTTCGCTCCCTCGCTCGGGCGCTTCGCTCCCTCAAAGTATAAACTTTCGCCCTCCCTAAGAAATACCCTGGCGCCACCCCTGTAGTATGGTACAGTTTACTAATGAAGAAATTATTCAAAAACTGCAAAATGATTGGCCATTGTTTTATATTACAGATAAAAAATAAACATTTAATGTTTAAAGTTCGAAATCCTTAGACATAGGTCAAGTTTTCACCAAAAATCCTTAGACATGGGTACCTATTACAGCAAAAGGACCCTTGGATGTGGGTATGGGTTTCGGAGGCATATGCGCCGGAAGTGGGGGGCAGCCGCCCCCCCCCGCCCTCCCCCAATCCAAAAAAGTGTGGGGGGGGGGGGGGGCAAAACGGAATTTGCCCCCCTCCAAAAAAAAAAATGCCCCCCCTCCCAAAAAATAAAAAAAGAGTGATAAAGACTAAATCAAATGTACAGTATTAGCTAACGTTCAAAAAACTAGTTCATACACCCATTTTCAAATTTCGCTGCGCGCTTCGCGTGCGAACAGATTATCTCAGTTTGTTGTAAACATTCTGATGAGAGTTTCTAAATTTCCTTCACAGGTATGGCATGAAGTGCACCAAATTGCGCCATTTCAAGTACATAAATGCAAAATCTTCCCCGTGGGAGGGGGATACCCCCTCCCAAACCCTCCCACTCTGGCTCTGCCCAAGCCCTCGGTCGATTTGCTCCCTCGGGATTCATTTTTGGATGTAGGCCATGTTGTTAGATCATACATGCGCCATATGGTTTATTTTGGAACTGTTGAGGACACTAAATACAATATTTATGTGTGAGTTTGGGTGCATATATTATTAGTGCATCAATTATTTATTTTCTTCGTGAAAAATATATCAAATCATAACACGCTTTCCCAGATACATTTCCTATCTAGGTATGAACCAGATTGCCCAATTTCAAGTCCATAAATGCAAAATCTTTCTTACCGTGGGAGGGGGATACCCCCTTCCAAACCCTCCCCCTTCCCTCCCCCCTCCCTCCCTCCCTGCCCCAGTCCTCAGGCGCTTCGCACCCTCGGGACTCATTATCGGCTGTGTGTTGTTGGATCATATATAATGTTGCATACATATGGATTAAGTTTTTATGTGTGTGTGTGTTGGGGTACATATTTATTAGTGTGTCAATTATTTGTTTTCTACGTGAAAAATATATTAAAACTTTCTGGTCGATCGAATCATATCACGCTTTCCCAAATACAGCCGAATTTCCTTATCTAGGTATGCACCAGATTGCACAATTTCAAGTCCAAAAACGCTTCGCTCCCACGCAATTTCTCACTCTCACATCTAGCTCAAAGTTGGCAATCCAGAGTATGGTTGGGCATATGAGCCCCTACACACAAAAATTGTGAGGCCCCCTTGGGGTTTTGCCCCCCCCCCCCCCCAATCCAAAACTACTTCCGGCTCGCCTGTTCGGAGGTCTCAGCCGCACACGCCGTCCGACAAGTATTTGATTACCCCCCCCCCCCCCCGGGGGGGGGGATATATCCCCCACTTTTTGATTCGGGGGTGGCCTGTACAAGACAAACAATCCCCACTTTGTTTAGAAGTTAAATCTTCTTAAAATCTTACAAAATACATAATAAATTATATAACTGCAACAATTATGACCATACTTACACAGTGATATTTTAAACACCAATTTCCAAAATGTCTCCATGTGGGAGGGGGCACAACCCCTCCCCCAAGTATCTATAGACATGCACGGACGGCAGACGGACGATGTAAGTGTATTTCTGGTGTGTGTGTGTGTGTAGGGGAGATGGTGATGATTTCTTTAATTAAGTATTATCAAATTTCCTTCGAAGGTATGCACCAGATTGCATTATTTCGAGTCCAAATTTGCAACTGAGCTCCCTACCGTGGGAGGGGGGAAACCCCTTTCCACCCCCCGCCCCCACCTTAGCTCATACAACTAATGTTTTCTTTCCCACTCGTATACAGATACATACAGAACAAAACTATCCTTCCCTAAAACCTGGGGGGGGGGGGGGGATGATTGTACATGTCATCCCCCCACCTTGTGAGGTGAGGGGGATGCATCCCCCTCACCCCCCCCCCCCCTGTCTTCGCCCCTGCATACACCATACAACTTGAGCCAGCCTCGCTCAAATTGCATGGAGGCTGGCTCAAATTGCATGGTGTTTTAGTTCTAACACACACACAAAGAACTCATACACCATACAACTTGAGCCAGCCTTGCTCGAATTGCATGGTGCTTTAGTTCTAACACACACACAACACACAGCGAACTCATACACCATACAACTTGAGACAGCCTTGCTCAAATTGCATGGTGTTTTTACTGTTTTAGTTCTAACACACACACAAAGAACTCATACACCATACAACTTGAGCCAGCCTCGCTCGAATTGCATGGTGCTTTAGTTCTAACACATCACACACAAATAGCTCAAATGCCAGACACCTTGAGCCACATAACTCTGGACATGGTAATTAGCAATAGCAGTGGCGGAATCTACGGGGGGGGGGGGGGGGTTTAGGGGGTTTAACCCCCCCCCCCCCCCCCCCCCTTGGGCTGCCAAGTGAAAATGTATCAGTGAAAAAAGTCAGAAAAAAAGAATTCGCCGCTTCGCGGCTCATGGACAAAAGTGAACAAAAAGTGAACAAAAATCACCTACGGGGGTTCAAAATAGCAACAAAAATTAGCCGCTTCGTGGCTTGTGGACGATCGTCATTGGGTAAAACCACCCCCACTCCCATAGCAAAAAGCTAGATCCGCCCCTAAATAGAGACCAGACTCATGAAACTTGGAATTAAAGCAATTTCAGATAACAGTACAATAAAGTCCAACAGATAAACATTATGCCTGGTAGCAAATTCAAATAATATCATGATGTGTTGACATCACATACTGTGCATGTAGTATGTTTTTTTTTTTATTATCGCACTATCTTCCAATTGTTTGAATCAAATGAAGAGTTCCTTTCCAAAAGGCGTTAGATCCACAAAACTAAGTTCTGAGAAAGGTTATGATTTGTAAATATCTCAGGTATACAGAGTTGTAAGATAATGATAATTCTCCCACAAGAAACCACCTTCATTTGCCATAGGAATGACTTGCCACGATAAAGAAAAATCTAGGTGTCGGGGATAATATTCTATCAATTTTTATATTTTGATCTAACCCCTTATGGAACAAAAATAATTGACTTAAAGGGATAGTTGAGTGTTGGTATAGAGGGGCACTTCACAAAATATATTTTTGGTGAGATAATGAAAAAACTGACTGTCAAATTTAAAAGAACATACATCTTTAATTACAGAAAAAACTTTATTTGAACAAAATCGGTTCAAAAACGTCTGATATATCCATAAACATATATTTATTCAACAATTCTTCACCAGGGGATATTTTGACTTTTTAGAAAATCTTTTTAAAATGCTTAAAGACTACTTTGAACAAAATCTGAATAGGTTTTTAAAAAGTTGTTGATGATATATATATATTGAATCATTATTTTAACAAAACATTAAATGCACAATTTTGTATTAAAAAATGGCTAAAACCAATTATTTTTTAGAGAGTGCCCTCTTGAGTTGTAACGGCTCTTTTTGATTGATAACAGGGGTTCTACTTAGTCGTTTGTAATTGTGTATACTTTTCGAGCATGGTGAAGTTATAACTATTATTGTGTACCGTAATGGTGCAGGTTTTGGTTAAGTTAAGTTTGACCATTACTCAATTATCTCTTTAATATTTCACATTTTAAAAATAAAAGTCACAGTTCTTTGTTACTTCATCATGCAATATCTTGGCGGGGGGGGGGGGGGGTCACTTGATTTCATCTTCATGTTTCTCTTAATGGGGCGGGGCCTCACTTGATTTCTTCTTTATATTTTTCTTGATGGGCGGGGGGGGGGGGGGGAGCGGCGCTTACTTGATTTCTTCTCCATATTTCTCTTCATGGGGGGATGGAGGCTCACTTGATTTCTTCTTTATATTTCTCTTGATGGGGGGGGGGGGGGGGAGGGGTGGAGGCTCACTTGATTTCTTCTTTATATTTTTCTTGATGGGGGGAGGGGGGCGGGGCTTACTTGATTTCTTCTCCATATTTCTCTTGATGGGGGGATGGAGGCTCACTTAATTTCTTCTTCATATTTCTCTTGATAGGGGTGGGGGAGGTGGGGTTCACTTGATTTGTTTTTCTTTTTATTTATCTTGATGGGGGGGGGGGGGTGGGGAGGTGGGGGCTCACTTGATTTCTTCTTCATATTTATCTTGATGGGGGGGGGGGGAGGTGGGGGCTCACTTGATTTCTTCTTTATGTTTCTCTTGATGGGGGGAGGTGGGGGCTCACTTGATTTCTTCTTCATATTTCTCTTGATGGGGTGGAGGTAGGGGCTCTCTTGATTTCTTCTTTATGTTTCTATTGATGGGGGGAGGTTGGGGCTCACTTGATTTCTTCTTCATAGTTCTTTTGATGGGGGGTGGATGTGATCTTGATCGGGGGGGGGGGGGGGTCGGTGGAGGTGGAAGCTCACTTGATTTCTTCATATTTCTCTTAATGGCGGGTGGAGGTGGGGGATCACTTGATTTATTCTTCATATCTGTCTTGATGGGGGTGGAGTAGGGGCTCACTTGATTTCTTCTTCATATTACTCTTGATGGGGGGGGGGGGGGGTGGAGGTGGGAGCTCACTTGATTTCTTCATATTTCTCTTGATGGCGGGTGGAGGTGGGGGATCACTTGATTTATTCTTCATATCTCTCTTGATGGGGGGGGGGGGGGGGTGGAGGTGGGGGCTCACCTGATTTCTTCTTCATAATTCTCTTTATTATTGGAGCAAGTGCCGGGGCAAGTGCTCCTTAATTCCCCTCCCTGATGCCTCGTTATTGACATGAAATACAATTTATTTTGCATCCAAAGTACTGTATTTTCTGACGTCACGGCTTATGTTACAATAAACAGTGGCGTAGCGTGGTAAAAAAAAACTAGGGGTGGGGCTTACTTGATGTCATTATCATGTTTCCCCCTCCCCCCTAATTCCCCTCCTTAATGCCTAGTTATTGACATAAAATAAAATATGTTTTGCATAATTTTTTATAATGTATACAGTATAATACAGTACTGTATTTTCTGACGTCACGGTTTGTTTTACCTTAACGGTTGTATGGCGTGGGCGGACAGATGGTGGAGGAGGGGGGGGGGGGGGGTGATGCTCACTCACTTTCAACCTCATGATTATCTTCTTAACCACCATCCCAGATGCATAATCAACGACATAAAATATAACATATCTTACATGCATTATTACACCGTTCTGCATTATTTGACGTCAACAATCGTGGTCGTGGTCGGACAAGTAAGGATGGGGGGGGGGGGGGGGGTACTCATTCGAATTCAAGTACCCCCTTTTCCCACTCCCTGATGAATAATTAAAGACATGAAATGAAACATATCTTGCATAATATATATAGCCTACATTACGTGCACGTTCTGCACTTTTTGGCGTCAATAATTATGTTTCCCAAAGAGTGGTGTATTGTGTATTCTAAGCTTCTCTGTTTAATGGAAAAAGTGTTAAATTGGACGGGAAACCTATACTAGACGTCACAGCAAAAGGGTTATTCTTAGTTTTGTGTATAACCTTTAATATGAAAAATGTTGTATGTGATGCTAATATTTTAGTAAATATTACAGGTATGATGACTTGTACTTCATATATGACTCATATATGCTGAAGACTTTCAGGCATATTATACAAGAGATTTTATTAGAATTGTGTTACCCTAGGTCAGAGATCAAATGCGTCGGTCACGTCGGTCACGTGTGTGACTTAGCGCGGGAACACTTTTTTCATTTTTGTCATCTCAATTTCATTTAGGAAATACTGTGAATTACAAAAAGCGATAATACTCATATGTATTATCAGACAACTGATAAAGATATGAAGGTAGTGAAGAACCAACATTATCTGAAACAGTTTTTATATGAAATAATCGTGTGGGGATGTCTGGTCACTCGTGTGACATTTTGGGTCAGTCACGCACATGTAAAATATGAATGGGAACATTTGACTTTACAAATATAAGTTTGAAAAATGAAAAATGTTGTATGTGATGCTAATATTTTAGTAAATATTACAGGTATGATGACTTGTACTTCATATATGACTCATATATGCTGAAGACTTTCAGGCATATTATACAAGAGATTGTATTAGAATTGTGTTACCCTAGGTCAGAGATCAAATGCGTCGGTCACGTCGGTCACGTGTGTGACTTAGCGCGGGAACACTTTTTTCATTTTTGTCATCTCAATTTCATTTAGGAAATACTGTGAATTACAAAAAGCGATAATACTCATATGTATTATCAGACAACTGATAAAGATATGAAGGTAGTGAAGAACCAACATTATCTGAAACAGTTTTTATATGAAATAATCGTGTGGGGATGTCTGGTCACTCGTGTGACATTTTGGGTCAGTCACGCACATGTAAAATATGAATGGGAACATTTGACTTTACAAATATAAGTTTAAAAAAAAACATTAGTTCCAAATTTCACGAAGTTGGTATCAACATGTACTGGAGTATAAGAGGTATAAGTTTGCGTAATATCATTTTCTGAGTTTAGATTTATTCAATATTGTGTTAATTTATGGAAATAAGTATGATCATATCTCAATTAACTGTACAAAATATGTTATGAAACTTTGGACATTAGTCTTTAAAAAAATGGAACAAAGTAATTCAAATTAAAACTTCATTTTGTCCAAAAAAGTTTCACTTTTCAAAGAATGTCCTAATAATGCACTGATCAGTAACAGTTAGAGAAAATAACAGTGTTTTGTTTTCCTTTCATGTTTTTGTAACGGTTTTCATCTTACTGACAAAATAAATAAAATAGTTTTAGCTTGTCAATAATTCCACCAATTTCACTGTAAAGCACACCAACGACCCTCTATGAAGTTTTTGTATATTATTATTATTATTATATCTTTTTGCGTATTTCTCTTTCTTGACCATGTTTTGTATATTCTGTGTAACTTTGACATATTGCTCATTAGATACTGCACATGACTCTACATTATCACATTTTATCAACCATAAGCAGCACTTTTTAATAGCAGCATTTTCCTGGTCTTCTCCAAGGCCTTCGACACGATTAACCACTATATTCTACTTTATAAACTTTCACATTATGGTGTATACGTGGGATGGCCTTGGAGTGGTTCTTTCATGTATTTTTAAATGATAACTCTTCAGATTTCCGTAATATAAATTGTGTTGCTCCACAAGGTAGTTTATTAGACCCACTTTTATTTATTTTATACATTAATGACTTTTGTCGATCATCTGATATATATTGTCTTTCGTACTTTTTGCTGATGACACAAATTAATTTTTTTCTCACAATGATCCTTATAGTTTGGTTGAAATAGTTAATATTGAAATGATTAATTTTTTATTGTGGATACGAGCGAACAAATTATCTTTGAATATCCAGAAGACTAAATATATGTTGTTTATTAAATCTATAGATTCGTTGCCTGCTAATATATATATATAGTTTTGGAAAACACCCCATTGGAGTGTGTTTCATTTATTACATTTTTGGGTGTAACGGTTGATAATAACCTTTCTTGGAAATATCATATTGACAATATATGTAAAATTACTTCTCGAAATATTGGTATTATTTATAAAGTAAAGACATGTCTTCCTTTGAATTCATTAAGTATGCTGTATAGTTCTTTGATACTCCCATATCTGAATTATGGTCTCTTAGTTTGGGGCAACACGCATCAAACGTTATTAGATAAAGTTTTGCTATTACAAAAGAAGGTTATTCGTATTATTTGTAATTATCCATTTCGTTGCCATACAGACGGTTTGTTTTTTTTAAATAATATTTTAAAGGTTAAAGATTTATATTTATTTCAACTTGGTCAATTATGTATATTTATAATAATAATAATATGTTGCCATCTGTTTTTCAAGAAATGTTTGTTAAAATTAGCTTAGTCCATAATTACCCAACAAGACATTCTGCAGAATTGTATTTACCTCTCTTGTAATGAAGTAAAAAATGCTCCATCGATTAATATTTTGAAGACAAAAATTGAAATTGTTTTTATTACAATCTTATGAACAACATTAATTATATTGCCCATTTATTCTTTCCCCGTCCTCAAGTCTTCTTTTATTCTTCCTTTTTCCCCTTTTTTGGTTAAACAAGGTCTTTTTCTACTCGCTGACTCAAAATGTAATTTGATATGTTTTTTTATTGTGCCCTCTCATGCATATCTCCTTTCGTAAGCGCAATTCTTCTTCCCCAGCTTCTTCTCAACCCCACATGCTGCTCATCCTTTTGTACTATTTTTGTACCTCCGATATCTCATTTATTTTCTCTCCTTTTTTGCAGTGTCTATTGTGTGTATCGTTACCGTCTTCTTCTATCTTTGTCATGTAATGTTCTCTCTTGTCATATTTTCGTCTCTGTTGGCATCCCTTTTTTCCTATATTTTAGTTCGTTTGTAGTAATTAATTCACTTTTGTATTAATTTAAGTATTCATTATTATCTGAGGGGTCCACATTTGTACAAGCACTGCTTTTTAGTGGACCCCTCTTGTTTCCAATAT
Organism: Echinarachnius parma; assembly: GCA_037951105.1. Lineage (NCBI taxonomy): Eukaryota > Metazoa > Echinodermata > Echinoidea > Clypeasteroida > Echinarachniidae > Echinarachnius > Echinarachnius parma. The sequence continues at coordinate 58,019 of JBAMJV010001656.1, read as the reverse complement.
GTATACCTTAATATCTCTCTTTTTTAATCATTATTTCAATAAAACATCACATGCATAAATTTGTATGAAAAATGGTTGAAACCAATGCCTTTTTAGAAAGCGCACTCTTGTGTTTTAATGGCTCTTTTTTTTTTTAATGATAACGGGATTTTTACTTAGTCGTTTGTAATTTTGTATACATTTCGAGCATGGTGGAGTTATAACTATTAGTTTATAATGTTACTGTCCAGTTTTGGTTACTAAGGTTCAGCCTTAACAAAACTGTACTACCCCTTTAACCCTAAAAAAAAACCTAACAAAAACCTGATATATCTCTTTTTACGAATATTTGTTTTGTACACAAATCACGAAATTGAGCGATTTTCGGGTGGACATGCATAGATAAAAGGTCACGTGTCTTTGTAATGGTATGTCCGATTTTCGAAAACTTTGTTTTTAAAAATGAGCAAGACCCAAACGAAAAAAGTCATCAAGCAGCAGGGCGTCATCTCTATGCGTTCCGGAGCAATCAGAAAAATCGCGGAGGGGGGGGGGGGGGGGCATAATAGCCTCCCTGCCTTATTAGGGTTAACTTTAAACAAAAAATGATGCTTTATTTTGCCATTTCAATGTTCACTCGAGAGTAATGATATTTTAAGTCAAACATTGCGTAACGTCGATCGTGCATGTTGTGACACTGAATAGTGATGGTTATACATGCCACGAAGAAATGTGATAACATATTATATGTGTTTCAATGCCAGGAAGAGAATTGAAGAATGATTTATACCAACATAAATGATTTAGTATCAAAACGTATATAGTGAGATAAAGACGGAACTAATAATAAATGTGACACTATTATCACAAAATTCACCATGATATTCATATGCCAACGGGGTGTGTATTGTTCATATGTTTGTCCGATGGATTGACAATATTCGTGTCTGTATTGCCACTGCACGCCACTGTTTCAGAAACATAATTATTGACGTAAAAAAGTGCAGAATGTGCATGTGATGTGTAGGCATATATTATTTAAGGTGTGTTTTGTTTTATGTCTTTAATTATTCATCATTTAGGGGGACAAGGGGGGGGGGGGGCATTTGCCCCTAATGCTGAAAGATAATCATGAGGTTTATATTGAGTGATCCCCCCACCCCCCCCTCCTTACTTGTCCGACCACAGTAGCCTACGCCACGGTTTTGGAAACATAACATATTGACGTCAAAAAGTGCAGAATGTGTATGGAATGTGTGTTATGTAAGCTATGCCTAATGTTTCATTTTTCATCAGGGAGGGGGACAAGGCCTGGGGGATGGGGGCACTTGCTCCCAATAATGAAGATAAAATTATGTTATGTATTTGAATATACATCATGGAGGGGGATAAGGGGGTACTTGAAATCAAGTGAGACCCCCCCCCCCCCCCCCACCACCCCCCCCCCCCGTCAAGAGAAATATGAAGGTGTATGCGTTTGTTGTGTGTGTGTGTTCGAACTAAAACACCATGCAATTTGAGCAAGGCTGGCTCAAGTTGTATGGTGTATGAGTTCGCTGTGTGTTGTGTGTGTGTGTTCGAACTAAAACACCATGCAATTTGAGCAAGGCTGGCTCAAGTTGTATGGTGTATGAGTTCGCTGTGTGTTGTGTGTGTGTGTTAGAACTAAACCACCATGCAATTTGAGCAAGGCTAGCTCAAGTTGTATGGTGTATGAGTTCGTTGTGTGTGGTAGGTGTGTGTGTGTTATTACTAAAACACCATGCAATTTGAGCAAGGCTGCTATGCAGTGCGATCGAGTGCGGAATATAATAATAATAATATCCTCGATTTATACAGCGCCTATCACGACTGATATATCATCTCTAAGCGCTTATCAATTATACTTTTACCCCTGTCGCGTCTACTTGTTCGCAGCCAGATTAGCTCTAGCTCTAGCTACCCTAGGCCTAGCTTAATACCTGTACCTGGCTACTGCACGGAATAGGACTGTACGACACATCAATTTGAGGAGGACAATTTGAGGTGGCGACGTCAGTGGCGCCCTACAACATTTTCACACATGAATTTGATGTGCTCTCATGGGAACCCGCAATTCGATCACCACTGTGCTCATGAATGGTAAATTGGGGAGATTTCCCCAGGACACTGTACATGACTAATTATGCCAAATGAAAGACTTTGCAATAATATGTTCTTTTGAGGAGCTCCTCAAATTGCTGTTCACACAGCGGAATCTCCTCAAACTGTGGGTGTGTGTAAGAACATGCCTGCTCATATTGCATGCTATACAAGAACACACACACACACACACACACACACACGCACATGCACACACACGCACACACACACACACACGCACACACACACACACACACATGCACACGCACACACACACGCACACACACACACACACACAAAGGCACACCCACACACACACAAACACACGCACACGATGATGAAAATGATGATGATATGATGGTGGTAGTGAATGTGTTTTAAGGGGAAAGATTGTCGGGAAATTGCCACTTAAACATTCAGCGATCTTGATAAAAATCAATGCTTAATCAGAAAAGGGGAAATTATGAAACAGTTGTTACCGTGTGTGTTGTGTGTGTGTGTGTGTGTGTGTGTGTGTGTGTGTGTGTGTGTGTGTGTGTGTGTGTGTGTGTGTGTGTGTGTGTGTGTGTGTGTGTGTGTGTGTGTGAGGATGTCTGTCTGACTGTCTTTGTCTAAAGCACTGTTTTATTCCTCACCCAGTAACTTGGCGCAAGTGAGATCTGGCAGTCTTCTAAAGATTGTCTGATGTTCAGTCATGCGTGCAGAGATTCAAATGAAAATGGTACCTAAATGTACTGGGAGGATACCTCTATCAAGACATATGATGAAACCCATGATTAAATATTCATATTTCAAACAATACAATTTTACAAAAGTGGGACATTTTTTCTGACTCACTCTGTATATTGCTTTTTATGATGTAGTCTTAAAATGACATGATTTTGCCAGAATATAGGACGTCATGGTTTTACCCGGAAATTAATTCATATTGCCCTAAAATAACATGATTTTGCCCAAACGTGAGGACTGTCGGCCCAAATATGACATAATTTTGACCTAATATGGCATAATTTGCCCAAATATTACCGTTGTCAAAACTCTCGGTGCTGCAGCCCCATAGCTCCACCAAATGATGTCACATGGGGAATTTTACTCTGGGTAGTATGTATACTCCGCAAAAAAAGAAACTGGACACTTGTATAAGTTGAAATATTTCATATTAATCTACGATAAAGTGTACATGATCATATATCAAATTAAAGGGAATTTAGTCCTCTACATGCAGGGAATAGCTTAAAGGTGTAATCGTTCATGCATGAAATGCCATGGTCAATTAACACTAGCAAGGTCTGTTTTCAAAAATAGCAAAACAATGGAGGACCACACCATTCGACCGAAGTGATAGTAAGCATTTCACTTAAAAGAAGATGAGCAGGGCAAGTAAATTATGACATTTTTCAACTTTATTCTTATGAACAAACTCTGGAAATACAAATTGGTCAATAAAACAGGGCCAGGTTATGAGAGCATTATCATACTGGTCTGTAATACAGGCATGAAGCTTGTCTATTTCATGTGTCCCCTGCAATTTTAACCATATTTACCTAGAGAAATGTAATGTTAAAGACTGCCCAACTGTTTGACCAAGGGTGACTTCAACTTTTGAAGATCTTTGGACTACGGTATAATTCTTGAGAATTTATACCATTTTCATGCTGAAATAAGGGCACAAACTGTGGTTTTGACTAATAAAGCTTTGCCATGGAATTCCCCATTTTGTTACTTTTGGATGAAAATAACACCTATTACGTTCACAATTTGTCTTCATTTATACTTTTTATTGAGATGAAGATAGAAAAGATCACATTTGTAATGAAAAATTATGCCATCTCATGAATATAACGTTTTACATTATGCTTATCAACATTTATATGGTTGAGTGGATGTTCCATTTTTGCTATTTTTGAAAACAGACCTTGGTGTGGTTAATTGACCGTGACAAGTCATGCATGAATGATTTCATCTGGATGTCATGCAAATATTGAAGAGTGTAATTTTATCTTTAATTTGATATATAATATCATATATTTCATCGTTAATTAATACGAAATATTTGGTGTCATACAAGTGTCCAGTTTCTTTTTTTGCGGAGTATATATAAGATCGAGCTGAGCAAAATGAATGAAATAATTACTAGAATATGTTATTATATACAGAACATATTAAAGGGATCTAGTAACATTTTTCGAATCCTCTAAACTTATTTGGAACTCTAACGGTTCTCTCATACCCTGGTGTATTCGTATAAACAATAGAAGCATGGAACAGGTTTTGTTTATTTTAATTTCTTAAAGCCAAATGACAGTATTGGGAAACGCCCCACCCACACAAAATACGCATTTATTACCAACCATATGAACGAATATTCAATAAAATATGTGTTATTGTAAAGATTTTGACAAAAACTACAATGAAATTGAATATTTGAGCAATGAAATGTTCGAAATTTGTTGCATACTTCCCAATTTGTTGCATACTTAATTGATCGAAATCTGTACGACCCCATGCAATCAGCCTATCGATCATGTCATAGCACAGAAACTGCTCTACTGAAACTGCAAAACGACACTCTGGCTTTCTTTAATGAACGCAAGGCAGTACTTCTAGTGCTATTGGACTTAAGTGCAGCTTTTGACACTGTCGACCATAACATTCTACTACAGCGACTGAAATCTCACTTCTCTGTGACAGGTTCAGCTCTAGAATGGTTTACTTCATATTTGCATGGTTGGACGTCGCGTGTAAGCATCTCTGGAGTATTGTCAGATCCTCAGACCTTGAAATTTGGAGTACCCAAGGGATCTGTACTCGGACCCATCCTGTTTAGCATATACATTACCCCAATATCTAAAATATTTCGAAAATACAATCTTCAATATATCATTTATGCTGATGACATTCAAATTTATGCTCCATTCGACCCTCGATCACCAGCAGATTTCCAAGAGACACTACACTCCATATCAGAGTGTGTAATCGAGATTGAGAAGTGGATGTCACTCAATTTCTTAAAGGTAAATAGTTCTAAAACAGAATTTATGCTGATGCATTCAGTAAATTGCCAAGTGAATGATTTTCTTCACATTGAATTGAATGTTTCTGGTCATACAATTCAACTTTCCTCTCAGGTTATGAACTTGGGTATATGCTTAGATTCCAATTTTAAGCTTACGTTACACGTTAGCAATGTGATTAAGACATGTAATTTTCATTTGCGTAATTTATGGCGAATTAGAAGATTCTTGAATATAGCCACCTGCCATCATGTTGTCAGAGCCCTAATTTTGTCTAGGATCGATTATTGTAATAGTTTGTTCACGGTTTTGTCCTCAAAAGACAAGAAGAGAATTGATAGTGTTGTTAATCGAGCCGCTCGATTAATTTATGCTGTTGGTCGAGGGGCACATACATCACATGTGTTAACAGAATTACACTGGTTACCATTTAGTCAACGCATTCAATTTAAAATTAGTTTGTATATATATAAAATCCTTCATGAAATATCACCGTCATATTTGAATAATGTTATTACTTTGTATAAACCTACACGCAATCTTCGTTCCGTCACTGACACTTCAAAACTTGTTGTTCCAAGATCTCACTTTGTTTTTGTTGAAAAAAGATTTGCCATTGCAGCTTCCGTATTATGGAATGCTCTACCACAACACATTAGACAAATGCCGCATGTACTTACCTTTAAAAAGCATTTAAAATCCTTCCTATTTCCTTGATTTGTTGTAGCTTGTAAAACTCCTGTAATTGTGTTATGTTGTAATTGTTAAATTTGTAAGCGCTATGATACGTTGTGAATAGCGCTATATAAGTAACCTGTATTATTATTATTAATAAAAACTGTCAAAGCATTGACACAATTAAATGGCATGTTCGCGACCGCGTGCAATGCCTATGGCAAATGCTGCACCACGTAGACGGGTCGAACTGATGGTGAATTAGGGCCCAATGTCAGTGGCATGAATAAACATTTCAACTGATACATGTATTTCTAAATTTAACGATACTATAAGATTCGGATGTATTTTCACACAGGCCCTTTCTTATACTATTTCAACAATACTAATCAATTAGTTTGGCTAATAAAGTTATTTTCGGTAATTTTCCCACAATTGTAATTTGGCTTAAAAGGATCTTTACGATTAAAGTGTTCAGAAATTAAACTATTCACTGGATAGTCATAACAAGTCATTGCAATATTATAACTTATTCAATATCACTCTGCATTTTCGCTCATTACTCGGCCATATACTTGTAACATTCATTTAACACGAAATTTGCATATATTACACAGTGGACATCTCTGATCACAACAATGTACATTCTATCAACCACTTATCGCTTTTTGCACATTTCTTTTGCATATCAACAAAGTTACTAGATCCCTTTAAGGCCAAATATTTTACAAATAAACAGACGTAAAATGCATCTGCATGTCAGGCAGGGAAATCTATAAAAACAATTGTGATCCGCTGTGTTGCATCCCCACGCTTGACAATTTTTGTTTTCAACTGATTCAATTCAATTAAATTGGCGACAAAATAAACAGATACCTTTTGATTGACATCAGCTCCGTGCTGTATAAGAAGAGATGCAATCTGTGCTCGTGCTTTACCATCTGTACAAGTCATACCAAGGGGCGTAATTCCATGGGCACAAGAATTCACATCGGCCCCTTTCGTTAGAAGATACTTGACATTCTTGTACTGATTCCTATAAATGAGAGTTGGGGGGGGGGGGGGGTGGTAGAGCGAGAGAAAGGAGGGAAGTGAGAGAAAGTAACATCTGGCGGAACATTATATAGGGAGCGAAGAATGTCATTAAAGATATGCATGCTATACAGGTGGCTAAAAAAACGGAACAGGGCACTACCCAACATATTGTAAAAAAATTATTGTGTCCATCGGATAGGGTATCTTTTCCAGTGAAAACCGATATCAAGAACAGTGATTTTGGTAGTGTAGTTTTTGTTTTAGGGCGCTGTGAGTGCCACCATGTCAGGGTCACATTTTTGTCAATTTTGTACCGAGTCAGTGTCTAAAATAGCACTTACTGCCCGTCATAGCATCGAAAAACGAGCAGTATGCGCGCCATTATTAGTGTGCATTTAGCTGTATGCCGAGAGAATAGGCATAGTTGTTCGATACTATGACGGGCAGTAAATCCGATTTATCAGCCACTGACTTGGTAAAACTTGACAAAGATGGGAGGGAACCTGACATGGTGTCATTTACAGCGCCGTAAAACAAAATGACTGTTATTGGTATCGTGTTTCATTGGAAAATACGCCATATCCGATGGACATCCGATGGACAATCATTCTGTTACTATATTTTGGGAAGTGCCCCGTTCTGTTTTGGGGGCCACCCTGTATATTAGACATTAAAGGCATATATGCGTGGGTTATTAGACGCGTGGATCCATCTTGCGCACTTTTACGCACGGTACGTAATCCGATAGTGCATGTTTATTGCACGAATCGTGCAGCCTTGCCAGAAGCATATTCACCGAGCTACAAAGAAGCGAGTTGAAAAGGCTAGTACTGGCGATGCTGCACTCTGTTTATAAATGCATCTCGCATCATGTGTGTACAACTACAAGTAGCGCAGCGCATCATGCATAAAGTGAGAGGGGTATAGACCGGCAGCCCAGAGGTCTTTTGTGCATCGAAAAGCGTACTGATTGTTGAACATATGAATATTTAGAGGAGAATGTAACAAATCCAAAAATATGAGTCTCCCGGGGTGTACCCGTGGATAAAGGGGTCCTTTGCGCCTCCACAGTTTGACCCCTGGGGATTGTCCGATGCTTCTATTTGTTTGCGAATGTACCGTGTTCAACATCGCTGACTGCGGGGAGAGCGAAACAGAGAACAAAAGGATCACTGATGCGTATCTGGCAATTTTACGTTGCCTGTTTTGAAAGACGAAATACACGTTGATGCATTGGGGATTATATCCACAACCTCTTGCAACTTAACACATATGTCTTATAGATTACAGAATACATATTGGATACAAATGTCATCCGTTAAATTACCCTGCAGATGCCTCTGAATATTGAGAATCGACTCGCACAAGTTATATTTAAAAAAGCGGAGCTTCCACATTTCCCTACATAGAGGGACAAAATCTCTGCACAAAGTCAGACAAAAGGCAATTATATGTGTGTATTGGTATTCAAGCTGCATGTAGAGGCCAATACACCAGTGGCCGAGAGCACGATCATGACCCAGGACCAGACCTAGTTCCACTGATCTCTAGATATGCTTTACTGCTGAATGAGTAAGGGCGGTATGTGTGCTCTGCTACGTTCTATTTATTTGTACGTAATTCTAGCATATTGACATCAATGAGTTAGAGCCAATGATGCTAATTACCATGGTAATGTCGCTGGTCCGTAATCGGGCCCCTGCTCCCTGTTCACAGTTACGTTTTTCACATGTGCAATACTACGGTCAAGTGAGAAAGACGTGTATTCATCGAATTGAAAGGACTGAATGGTTACTTATTATTCTTGTTACATCGATTAGAAATTCCTTGATGCAATGGTTGTAAAATTGTTCTCATGAAAGAGAACAAAAGATATCCCATGACAACCATCTGCCACTCTGAACACGACTGCACAGAGTAAAGGCTTATATTGATACATTTCTCTGTCACCGCAGTTGTCAACCCCCCCCCCCCCCCCCCCCCCCTCCGTCGCTATAGAGTACCGAAGTAGTGACGTCACATGCTTTTGTTATGGCATAGTAATGGTTCTAAACAACTTGTCCTTTCATTCTGGCATTTAGTAGTGGGTTGGAGCTGGACGATTGCCTTCTTAGCAACCGCCAATTCAGATCACCAATTCATTACTTGCCTGACATTGTTTACAACCATCACCCATGGCAATGAATAGCTCTGACGTCACACTTCGGTACTCTATGCCATGCGCTCATATATTGGTTCCTCTGCATTCGGCTAGTTACTTTAGTTTTATACACGGGTGTTGTTTTAATGTGTGATATTCATTTGTAAGTGGAAGCCATGTTTGATCTTGTTTTGGTGATGGGGTTCATTCGAATGTATTTATATGGCCTTTGGCATATTCAAACGTGTTATCAATATGTATTCTGTAATCTGTAAGACATATTTGTAAAGTTGCAAGAGGTTTTAGATATAATCCCCAATGAATCAACGTGTATTTCGTCTTTCAAATCAGGCAACGTAAAATTTGTCGAAATTGCCAGGTACGCATCAGTGATCCTTTTGTTCTCTGTTTCGCTCTCCCCGCATTCAGCGATGTTGAACACGGTACATTCGCAAACAAATAGAAGCATCGGACAATCCCCAGGGGTCAAACTTTGGAGGCGCAAAGGACCCCTTTATCCATGGGTACACTCCGGGAGACTTATATTTTTGGATTTGTTACATTCTCCTCTAAATATTCATATGTTCAACAATCAGTACGCTTTTCGATGCACAAAAGACCTCTGGGCTGCCGGTCTAGTAGTACAGTTTTGGTAAGGCTGAGATTTAACTAAAACCTGCACAATAACATTACAAACTTATAGTTATAACTCCACCATGCTCGAAAGGTATGGAAAACGACTAAGAAAGATTTTTTAGAGAGCGCCCTAATGTGTTTCAGTGGCTCTTTTTGAATGATAACAGGCTGTTAACTTAGTCGTTTGTAATTTTTGGTTTCAAACATTTTTCATACAAAATTATGCATGTGATATTTTCTTGAAATAATGATTAAATAGAGAGATCATCGAAAACTATTTAAAAAACCCTTTTGAAAACTTCTGAAAAAGTGCATCGAATAAATCTGGGGCCAGGATTTATTCCGATCGGATATATTTATTGATATTTCAGCCGTTTCTGAACCGATTTTAATCAAATAAATTGTATTCTGTCATTAAAATTGTATGCTCTTTCAAAATTTACACTCAGTTTTTCATTATATCACAAAAATATTTAATGCAGCGCCCTCTATACCAAAACTGAACTAACCCTATAACGTGTAGTACTGAACCGGTTCATCACTCGTTTAATACATGACGCCACTAATCACGAACGGACCATGCAATAGGTATACTATTGCACGGTTGGGTCTCTAGGTCGTGCTGTAGATAATTTCTATTGAATGTCATGTGACCTGAATTCAACCAATCACATATCAAATATATTCTGAGGTGTATATAATAATAATCATGATTCTTGGAAGAAAAATATGTATATTGCATTTAAAGGGATAGTTTAGTTTTGGTATACATGTAGTGGGCGCTGCACGAAGTATTTTGTTTTGTGAGGTAATGAAAATTTGAGCGACACATTTGAAAGAGCATACAATTTTGATTCTGCAATTGGGGCGATTGGAGTAGCCCAGAGAATAGGGGGAGGCAGGAAGTGAAATGTCGCAAAATGGCTCAATGCATTTAATTTACGAGTGCATGACTGTGCTGACCAGTTTTTTAAAAGTTCACTTTCTATTGAATACTGCCACCCTTTCCATTCATCACAATCATTGGAATTTGATACCATTTTAATGGAAATGATCTCTTCATTACGATGGCATATTAATCGTAAGGATTATGCAAATGGGGTGTGTGCAGCGAACCGGAATATGGAGATGGGTCGAGTGTGAAATCAAACAAAAAGATATGGAGTTGACACAAAATCAGAGCGTTGCATTTTTTTCGAGCTTTTGGGAGGATTTGTTAGCATTTCAAATAAAATATTCATGATTCAAATGGCCCGAATTCTCAACTTGTGCCTGGCCTAAAAGACAAAGACTACTGGTAAGACTTTGCATCATTAGACCTATTGTCTCGTAACTATGGTCTCCGGAGATATTCTAATTGTTTCCTTTCATTATCAAGTCAATCCCTTGAGAGCTGCATCGTGACAATGGGCCCTTTGACATTAAGTTATAGTAAAGTCTGTCATCAGCCAAATTGCGTCCTGGATCATCCTGGACATTGTATTGCTGGTGACCTGTTTCACTGTTGTAATGTTAAGAATTTAATTTAAAAGGGCCCAGTGTCCTGATGCTTATAAGCAGCTCTCAAGGGATTGACTTGATGATGAAAGGAAACCATTAGATATCTCCGGGGACCATAGTAACGACACAATAAGTATGCTGCTGCAAAGTGTTACTGGTAGTCTTTGTCTTTAAGGACAGGCACAATTTGAGCCACAAGTTGAGAATTCGGGCCATTGAGTTTTTAGAGAGGGCCCTCTTTAATTGTAACGTCTCTTTTTTTAAAATGATAACAGGCTTTTTACTAATAGCCGTTTGTAATTGTTTATACCTTTCGCGCATGGTGGAGTTATAACTATTAGTTTGTAATGTAAAGACCTTGTGCAGGTTTAGGTTACTAAGAATCAGTTTGAACAAAACTGTACACTTTATACCGAAACTCATCTACCCCTTTAAGAAATATCAATATTACTGTATTCACCCTATGATTGCGCTCAAGAGGGGCGTCATTCTAGAAGAGTCCACCTGATCGACGAATGCCCCGAATTCCACAAACAGTTTTAGAATGTCGCGACTGCATTGTTTAGCTACATGGTTGATGATTGTTGTCCCAACGCCAGGCTCCCAGTGAACCTATTCAAAACAGAAAAAAAAATGAGTAATAGGGTAGTTTTGTCTGGCCAGTCGTTCCATTAAATTGTCACAATATCAATAATTTTCTCCGCCAACGAAGTGGCAGGAGGTTATGGCGCGCCATTTGCCCAATAAGTCCGATAAACAGTGTTTATCGCCGATAAACACTGTTTATCACTGATAAACAGTGTTTATCGGTCGATAAACACTGTTTATCACTTGATAAACCCTGTTTATCACTTGATAAACAGAGTTTATCGCAATTAACTCTGTTTATCAAGTGATAAACAGTGTTTATCGATCGATAAACACTGTTTATCAAGTGATGAACAGTGTTCATCGATAAACACTGTTTATCAAGTGATAAACACTGTTTATCACGAAACTCTGTTTATCACTTGATAAACAGAGTTTATAGTGATAAACTATGTTTATCACTTGATAAACACTGTTTATCGATAAACATAATTATTCATTCATTGACGTTAGTGGCGCTCTAATGTACGGCTCTGCGCTGCTCGACCCTCGAGCGACGCCAGCAGTGCAAGACATCGATGCGACGTGCTACCACACCGGCCCGGGCCGCGAATTTGCGTTTCCCAAACCATTCAGCAACTCCTTCATTTGTCCTTGTGAATTAGCGACTTGGTCAGAGACCACGCATACCCGAAATTTCCGACTTGTATAATTTCGAACATTTAGTCGAGTGCCGAACGAATAGCAAATACAAAAATTATTGGACCAAGGTCGGATTCGAACCAGGGATCTCTAGCGTATCAATCTAACTCTCTATCCACGGAGCTATTTCGGATTGCTTGATTGGTGTTGGTTTTTAAGGATATATATACCCTAACACTAACCCTTACCCTAACCCTAATGTTGGTGGCTATAGGTCAGATTTAGTGGCTATAGGTCAGATTTAGTGGCTATAGGTTAGATTTAGTGGATATAAGTCATATTTAGTGGCTATAAGTCTATTTATAACTCGAATTGAATACGCGCGATTTGTAACCATTCAAGTCGCCCGATTCCAATTAAACGGGCATATCTAATGCGTTAGTGCCATAGCTGAATGGTTTGGGAATCACAAACTCGCGCCCGGGCCCGGTCGCGATTGCTTGGGTCGATCGCGAATGCTACGCTTGTCGCGGCACGTACCCCGGCCCCGTCAATCGTGATGCGGGTCTCTGAACTTGATATTATTAATAATAATATCTTTCAATTGAGCGACCTCAGCCATAGAAGTATTACTGAAGTGTGGTTACAGCAGCTGTACCGGTAATTCCTTACTGGCTCGGTCTCAGAGACGAATTAAGTTTAAGGCCAAGGGTAAGTAAAAATGATACATTGACCATTTAATTTCCATGCCAATACCACGCTGAAAATGCAGTAGGGTGAATGTGCCATGATTCTGACACTTAATTAAGGAATTTTTGATTTTTTCAACTTCTTAATGTTTCTCTTGACTATTTTCAATTTGAAATAAAGACCATAGTATGAAGCAGCAGCCCAATTTTGTATCATTAAATTTGACATTTTATGATGGGACTCGAATCATGTATGTGGTATCGTTGTTCAGTCTCATAGTGCGTCTATCTGTGTGATGTCTAAGTTTTATTTACTACGAAATTGCCTTGATGAAAAATGAGGTAGAATTCCCCTCTGTCCGAATCATGGCAGTGTCAGAACGATGGGTCATTTACCCTAACTGGGTTGTTCGTGCGATCTCTGTCAGTATGTGTATTGTTTATGGAAATCGGGATTTCCAAATACGGAAATGTGTATTCAACTTTTGTGAACTTTGTGAACATTTTTTTTTTTTTGATATTGAAACTTGATTGTAAAGTCAAGTTTTTAATTTCATTAATTTGATACTGCTGTCTATCTATAATGAGTCTAGATCTGATCATCTAGATCAAATATTACTTCAACAGTGAATAAAAACGGAACCACATGGAGTTTCCCAGTATAATGGGGTACGCCTGAAAGCTAGGATTGCATGCTTTCACATTAGATAGATGTCTTTAAATTTTAAAAATTAATTGAATTTTACCCTGTTTGGGCCGAAAAATGTACTTTTCAAAATTCTGACCCATATACGGCCGGTACAATGTGCCACCAGCAGTACAGTGAGTAGGCTCTAGCGAAATATGTTGTGCTATGTGCATTGCACGTCAGTCAAAATTCTGCCATACAGGTCTAGCGCCTACTACTGAAAAGGTTTGAATAACTGTGCTTTTCTAATTCCGATAAACTGAGATAAACAGAGTTTATCTAGTTTTTACACAAAGGGCTTGCCATAGACGTACGGGCGCCCCCTACGACATCACGCAAATAACTGTGTTTATCGAAAAACACTATTTAACACTTGGTAAACAGGGTTTATCGATAAACACTGTTTATCAAGTGATAAATAGTGTTTATCGACCGATAAACACAGTTTATCAGTGATAAACAGTGTTTATCGGCGATAAACTCTGTTTATCACTTGATAAACAGAGTTTATCGTGATAAACAGAGTTTGTCGTGATAAACACTGTCGTGTCGTGATAAACACTGTTTATCAAGTGATAAACACTGTTTATCACGATAAACTCTGTTTATCACTTGATAAACAGAGTTTATCATGATAAACTATGTTTATCACTTGATATGGCAAATGGCATGCATAGGAAGTTATGTTTTCGGGTGTGTGTGTGTGTATGTGTGTTTGTTTGTGAAACGTCTCCTGCGCACAGTTTTTGCAGATATCTCAACCATTTTTTCATGGAACTTTCCTGTCCTTCTAGAGCAGAACCCAATATCTTTTTAAGTTCAGGGGCCAACCTAACATATTTAGCCTTAACTCTGGTTCTATTCGTCGTATCTCAACAAAATTTTCAAGGAAACTTCCTGTCCTAGAATAGATCACATACAGTTTTCAAGGTCAAAGGTCAAGGTCCTTGTCGCACAAATAAGTCAAATTTACCTATTTGGCCATAGAGTTCAGTATCGGCGGAGGTAATATACACTCCCGAGTGCCAGAGACGGTGGATGCCAGAAATGTGGCCTCCTTTGCAGCAGCAGCAGCAATTGCTGCATGACTTTATGAGGTAGTTCCTGGGTGCGAATGCGTCATCCCCCAAGATGAAGAAGTGCATGTCTTGGTGGTCATTAGGGCTTGCAGTCAGAGGGCAGGATAGGAAGGCCTATCGCTTCCTCTTCCAGGCCGTTGAACAGCTCAGAGTCGCCAAATATCTGAGCATCTGACATGTGTCATTTTTCACCAAGCTCGATCCACAGAAACTTGCAATCTGCATCCACCATAGCCAGGAGTGGTATCAGAAAAAGGCCTTTGTAATTTTAGTACAGACTGCCAGTGTGGGGTGGCTTCTTGATAGCAATGTGTTTGCCATCCAGGGCCCCAATGGCGTGGGGGATGGTCCATCTCTGCTCAAACGGCTGTCCAGGCTTCAGGGGTCACATGTAGGATAAACACCTCATCTTTGTACGCTTGCATAATTGCCTGGCACACTTCTGGAACCATCTCCGAGATGCTGGACACTCCACACCTGAAGGCATACGCAAGGGACAGATAGTAGTCTCCAGTGACAAGGTGCCTCAGCGTCACTGCCAGTTTCAGTCCAGGTGAGAGGGGTTGCCTGAAACTGGTGAGTTCCCTCTCGATTGCTGGGGCCACCCTCTGCAAGACTTCATCGAAGAGCTGTGGTGTTAACCTTGTGTAGTTTTGGAACGCTACTGGATCTTCCAGCCTCAATTGGGTGTCTAGGAGGCTGGAGAACCGGCCAAGCTGTTGTCTACTCTCCTCTGTGAGCCATGGTCGCAATCAGCACTGCCTGACTGCAGCCCTCCTGGCCCTTTGTGGTTGGGGTTGTGGCCGGTCTGGCTGCTGCTCCTCTTCTTCCTCTTTGGCGATAATGTAAGCATACAGTAATACTGCAAATGTCACGTTGTCATCATCCTTAAATCCTGCCATGATCAATGGTTGTGGGTTGTAGTGTTCCCTACGGGCTGTATATATATCCGTCGGGGTCCAATCGTAGCTCAAATCGTGATCACTCTCGATCCTCATCGTGAAAGACATCGCGACCACAATCGTTTCCTATCGCAACAGAGCACATCGGTTCGTGATGAACGTATCGTAAAATATCCGAACGTATCTGCACGTACCCGATCGTCCCAAATCGGGGACCCCGATCGTGATGATCGTGTCACATCGAGACCCAATCATGGACTCAATCGGGACAATCCTATCGGAACGTATATGATCGTATCTGAACGGGAGACCAGATCGTGACAGATTGTGTCACCTGAAATTGACCAATCGTGACCATATCGCATCCAAGCGCACCAAATCGCATCAGAACGTATCGACTCGCATCACCTCGTATCCAAACCTGACATTTCAGAGAAGTTCCACGATCAGCTACGAATAGCCAATCGTGGCGTTCGTAACGGATTGCACGACAGTGTGAACGCCGCATTAATGCGGTGATGCGAGTCGATACGTTCTGGTGCGATTTGGTGCGCTTGGATGCGATATGGTCACGATTGGTCAATTTCAGGTGACACGATCTGTCACGATCTTGTCTCCCGTTCAGATACGATCATAATTATACGTTCCGATAGGATTGTCCAGATTGAGTCCACGATTGGGTCACGATGTGACACGATCATCACGATCGGGGTCCCCGATTTGGGACGATCGGGTACGTGCAGACTCGTTCGGATACCTTCCGATACGTTCACCACGAACCGATGCGCTCTGTTGCGAAAGGATACGATTGTGGTCGCGATGAGGATCGAGAGTGGTCACGATTTGAGCTACGATTGGACCCCGATGGATATATATGCAGCCCGACTGAACATGGACTTCATTATTTCTTGAACTTCTACAGGGTAAACACTACAATCCACAACCATTAATGATGGCAGGAGTTGAGGATGATGACAACATGACATTAATTTGCAGTAGTACTGTATGCTTACATTATCGCAAGACGAGCAGCAGCCAGACCAGCCACAATCCCAACCACAAAGGGCCAGGAGAGCTGCGACCATGGCTCACAGAGGATAGGAGGCAACAACTTGGCCAGTTCTCCAGCCTCCTAGACACCCAATTGAGGCAGGAAGATCCAATAGCATACCAAAAACTACACAATGTTAACACCACAGCTCTTCGATGAAGTCTTGCAGAGGGTGGCCACAACAATCGAGAAGAAACTCACCGGTTTCAGGCAACCCCTCTCACCTGGACTGAAACTGGCAGTGAGACTGAGGCACCTTGTCACTGGAGAGAACTATCGGTCCCTTGTGTATGCCTTCAGGTGTGGAGTGTCCAGCATCTCAGAGATGGTTCCAGAAGTGTGCCAGGCAATTGTGCAAGCGTACATACAAAGACGAGGTGTTTATCCTATATACATGTAACCCCTGAAGCCTGGACAGCCGTAGCTAACCAGTTTGAGCAGAGATGGACCATCTCCCACGCCATCGGGGCCCTGGATGGCAAACACATTGCTATCAATAAGCCACTGGCAGTCTGTACTACACTTACAAGGCTTTTTTCTTATACCACTTCTGGATTTGGTGGATGCTTGGTGGAAAATGACACATGCCAGATGCTCAGATATTTGGCGACTCTGAGCTGTTCAACGGCTTGGAAGAGGAAGCCCTAGAACCCCCCCCCCCCCCCCCCCCTGCCCTCTGGCAGCAAGCACTGATGACCACCAAGACCTTCTTTATACTGGGGGATGACGCCTTCGACTTCGCTACCTCATGAAGCCATGCGGCATTGCTGCTGCTGCTGCTGCTGCAAAAGAGGCCACATTTCCGGCATCCACCGTCTAAATGTGAGGGATCAAAAAAAGAAATCGAATTCTTGATATCAAGAAATGCATTTTTGATATCAAGAAATACTTTTCTGTATATAAGGTAATTCTTGATATCAAGAAATAAACTGATATCAATAATTCAATTATTGATATCAAGAAATAGGAATAAATGTTAAAACGGCTTGCCATAGATTTGTACCAATTCGTACTGCATTCGTGGGTCTAGTCGTGAGGAGTCGTGTCCTATGTGACCACTCCTTTACAGATGTAATACTTTGTGATAGACTACTGGCAATATAAACATAAACTGTTAGAGATGCACACTTCGAACGTGAATGGTCAAACATATACTACAAAAATGGTGTCTTCTTACTGTGTGTAATAAGCATGTATTTTTTCAAAGTAATAGTTGGCTATTCTTACCAGTTCTGGTTTCTCTGTCAATATTTGCTTCACCCTCTCAGCATCTCCTTCGTTGGCTGCTCTGATGAGTGGGTCATCCAGATATTGGACACTGAAGTCTAAATAAACAAATCAACATTCAATATAAAATAACATAAATTGATAATTACATTTATACAAGTGGCCAAGCGCCACTCCGGGACACCGTAGTCACACTTTATATAGATCGGTAAAAATTAAGTTAGCGGAACTCAGCGATCAGTTTTGGCGGGAGAGTATCTGCGCCGCCCGTGTACCGTATCGGTAAAAGCACAATGACTCTATGCTTCCGCTTATTTCAATTGTACGCAATGAACACGTGCGCATGATCCTGTATCGATAGTAATAACTTGCGCTCTGAATCATAGGGATGAGCATAATGATTATCGCATAAATAAACGTCGCTCGTAGTGCGTATAAACATATGCGTAATTGGCTCACCGAACAGCTGTCACAGGAAAGAGATTTAGAGTGAAATATGGACTAAGAGGCCACAACCAGTTAAGATCATATATATATTATAGATATCGATTAAAGTTTAAAAAAAACAAAACAAAACATACAACCATTGCTGTCAATTATTGAAATGCTGCGCAAATTTTTTTCAGCAAATAACGTAGAAATGATCGTTACTTTGCATAGAAAGTGAACTTTTCCTGGAAAGACCAACCAACTGTGAAGTCAAATATAACAAATTTTTTAGCTCATCACAGTCATAGCTAAACCCCTCAAATAAGTTCGGAAACTGAAGTTTGATCGATTAAATCTCTTTTCTAATGAAATCATGTTGGTTATACTTGGTATTGCTTGAAATGGTGTTTATACTCTTTACAATGATATCAAATTTGTAGGCATTATGAGTACGGGGTATGCGCAGCATATTTGAGAATGGGGGAAGATCAGAAGTGAAATGTCGCAAAATGCGCCAACAAACTTCAGTCGGAAGGTCCGACTCTCATATCATGGTTCTCTCAAGTTCTAATTCTTTCGAAGATGAATATATTTGACACTGAAGAGATAGTGTGGGACATGGTATCAGAAGAAAGCATGTTTAATTGTCTTTCTAATGACACCTCACATGTAATGATTATGAAAGTCTGGTATGTACAGTACAGCTGGACATGGGGGAGGGTCGAAGGAAAAATGTTGCAAAATGCATTTCATTTTTGTCGAGCCCACCGAGGTGGAGGGAGACTAAGCCCTTTGCAGACAGAGCCGACTCGACCCGATCCGACTAGTTTCAATCAAGCTAGAGTTGGGCCCGGTCGGTCGGATCCGATTCATCGTGTTGAATCGGTCCCGACTGGCATCCGATTGTCTCTCGACTGGCAAAATGTGTGTCGCGAGGCACTAAAAACTGAGCCGATCCGAATGAAAACCAGCTGGATCGGGTCGAGTCGGCTCTGTTTGCAGAGGGATTTAGGGATCCAAATTGCGTCCGTCGGTCAGTCCGTCTGTCTGTCCGTATGTCTGTCTGTCCGTGACGCTTACACCAATTTAAATAACTTTCCAACCCTGCATCTGTTTGTAACCAAACTTGATTGGTAGATGCCCTATACCGGCCTTCATGATATGGTGGGGTGAAAGGTCACATAAGTAGGTCAAAGGTCATATGAGGTCACATGTGAAAGTTTTGGGGTAAGAGTCTATTAGGGTTGATAACTTTCCAAACCTGCATCTGTTTGTAACCAAACTTGATTGTTAGATGCCTATATCAGCCTCCATGATATGCTGGGGTCAAAGGTCACATAAGTAGGTCAAAGGTCATATGAGGTCAAATGTGAAAGTTTGGGGTAAGAGTCTATTAGGGTTGATAACTTTCAAACCCTGCATATGTTTGTAAACAAACTCGATTGGTAGATGCCCTATATTGGCCTCCATGATATTCTGCTGTTCACAGGTCACATAAGTAGGTCAAAGGTCATATGAGGTCAAATGTGAAAGTTTGGGGTAAGAGTCTATTAGGGTTGATAACTTTCAAACCCTGCATATGTTTGTAAACAAACTCGATTGGTAGATGCCCTATATTGGCCTCCATGATATTCTGCTGTTCACAGGTCACACATGTAGGTCAAAGGTCAAATGAGGTAAAATTTGAGAGTTTACCTGCAAGACTCTATAATGTTCGATAACTTTCCAACCCTGCATCTGTTTGTAACCAAACTTCATTGGCATGAATGCATGCAATTGGGTGAGACACATTACGGCTATCGCCTTGTATGAAATTGAAGGCGTTGCATCCAAAATCGACTATTGGAGTAGATGTTGTTTTGTTTTTACCTTGCATAATCATAAGAAAATTTAACAGCATGTAAAAGCACGTTTAGTTTACCTTAAAAATATGTCTCTTCCGTATACTCTAAAACTTGATGTATTGAAAATGCATCAAATTTCCCCAAACCTACGCAAACTGGCCAGAAGATTGTATTTCTGTGCAGAACTGGCATATTAGCGCCCTATTTAACCGTGTAGGTACTAGGTATGCCCTGTTTATCACATATAAAACGGCACAACGGTGCACTTTGAACCATGTAATTTTGAGACCCCTACATTCAGAGATACTGCATACTCCCCAATAGCATCCGATAACCATTACGAATGGGGCGGGAAATTTACCACGCTTTCACATGATGTTGGATTTGATAATAATTATGCAAAGTAAAGTATTAAGATATCTCCACAAAAAGTCGTTTTGGGATGCAACGCCTTCAATTTCACACAATCAAATGCATTTTTGTATCATTTCGTTGTCGATCGTCCCCAATATTCACCTTTACTGTACATACCCGGCTTTCATAATCATTACAAGAGAGGTGTCATTCGATAGGTAATTGAACGAGTTTTCTTCTACCATAATCAACACTGTCTATTCATTGTCGAAAAGAATATGAACTTGAGCAAACCGTGAAATGAGAGTTAAAGGGGTAGTACAGTTTTGGTAAGGCTGAACTTTAGTAACCAAACCTGGACAGTAACATTATAAACTAATAGTTATAACTCTACCATGCTCGAAAGGTTTACAAAATTACAAACGAATAAGTAAAAAGCCTGTTATCATTCAAAAAGAGCCATTAAAACACAAGAGGGCGCTTTCTAAAAAGGCATTGGTTTAAACCATTTTTCATACAAAATTATGAATGTGATGTTTTATTGAAATAATGATTTAATAGAGAGGTCATCAACAGCTATTTAAAAAACGCTTTTGAAAGTTTTTGAAAAAGTGCAAGCATTTTTTGAAAAAATCATCTAATTATTTGGGCCCCAAATAATTATAGGATCAGATATATTTGTTGATATTTCAGCCGTTTCTGGGTCGGTTTTGACCAAATTAAGTTTATTCTGCCAAGCCGCCTTTACCTCAGCTGGATAACAATAGAGTGATTCAAGTATTAGTTAGAACATAATCTGATAATACAAGCGAACAGTGAACTAATACATACAGCTTTGGTTTCTTCCAATATTTAAATAATTGCAAGGAATAATCATAAATGATTGAGAAGGAAGAATAATAGTAGGCGTAGCTTAATAAGCAATGTTCCTCCCTTTCATTGTGATCCAGCTGAGGTAAAGGCGGTTTGCATTGTTCGTAACTCCCTCCCCATTGAATCAATTGAGTACAAAGGGCCGAGAGATTGGCTTGCCAATGACCTGAATTGTATCTGTCTTCATTCACACGGTCCCCGTGGCCTAGTGTGCTGAAGGCGTCGGCGTTCCAAGCCGGAGACCCAGATTCGAGTCCTGGCGGTGCCTTTTTTTCATTTGGAGGATTAAAAGGAGGAACATTGCTTATTAAGGTACGCCTACTTTTATTCTTCCCTCTCAATCATTTATGATTATTCTTTGCAATTATTTATATATTGGAAGAAACCGAAGCTGTATGTATTATATCACTTTTCGCTTGTATGTATGTATAGCCATATCCTCCTACGAACCTACGACCTATCGTTCCTATTCATCGTTCCTTGTTCACGGTTAGCTATATAACCAGTGTATAACACGATGTATGTTTTGTAGTGGTTAGTAATTAAACGCAGACTTTGAACAATATTGCATTCATTTATTTACACCCGAAAGTGGTTCACAAGAGTCCACTGATAATTTATTATACTTATCTAAATTAAAAATGCATTTTGATAATTATTTTACAAAATAACGGGATTAAGAACAGATATAATTGTCAAATTGCAAAGGCACAAACTAGCTCATGAATATTCATGAACCTCCCAGCTAGCCATCTGACGTCGTGCCAACGTTGGGCCGATGTAAAATTCGTTTTAAAAGGACGTTGAGCCGACATGCGACGTCCCCGCGACGTGAAAATGTCCGCCAGCCCAACATCAGCTCGGCGTCTTTTTTTAATGCTGGCCCAACGTCATTTTGCGATTTCGGCCCAACATCAATTATTGACAATGGCCCAATGTCAGTTCTAACGTAGGCCCAACATCGATTCCTGACGTTGAGAGAACATCAAGTTCTGACGTTGGCCCGACGTTAAAATGTCCGCCAGCCCAACATTGTCATTTTGTGATGTGGGGCAAATGTCAATTTCTGACAATGGCCCAACACCGAATCCTGACATAGGACAGATATCAAATTCTGATGTGGGCTCGACGTTAAAATGTCCGCCAGCCCAACATCATCACTACGTCATTTTGTGATATTGGCATGACGTCAATTTCCGACAATGGCCCAACATCAACTCATGACATTGGACCAACATAACATTATGATGTCGGCTCGAGGTTAAAATGTCCGCTAGCCCAACGTTGTTACGACATCATTCTGTGATGTTGGCCCAACGTCAATTTCCGCCAATGGCCCAATATCAAATCCTGACGTTGGGCCAACATCAAATTCTGACGTTGGCCCGACATTAAAATGTCCGCCAGCCTGACATTAGTCCAACGTTATTTGTTATTGTTGGCCCAAAATCAAATCTTGACGTTGGCCCAACATCAAATCTTAACGTTGGCCCAACATCAAATATTGACGTTCGCCCGACGTTTGAATGTCCACTAACCCAACATTGGCCCAACGTCATTTTCTGATACTGGACCAAGATCACAATTTGACAATGGCCCAATGTCAAATGGCCAACGTAGGACCAACATCAAAAACGTAAAAAGAAATGTGAAGACATGCGTAGATTCCACGTTTGCTCCATGTACTTTGTTTAACCTTTACACACATTCATAAATCATAATTCTATTCATATCCTATTCCTACACCTATTGCCTAATCCTAACCTATCATCCTATCGTCCTACAAACAGGCTTGGTACGAACAGTCACGTCACGTTCACGTCACGTCACGTGAAGGTTCTGTACCTTTTGTGAAACAGGTCACCCAAATCTACGAAGTGTTGGGTTACGTGACCCAACAGTTTGTAGATATACTATATGCAATTCATGAAAGCTCACGTAAATTGGCGCTTGCGTAAAACAAATTAATGTAAATTGTCGTTGAGAAGAGACTAATTCTCGGTAAATTTAATCGTGAACGAACCCGTCCTACCTAAACCAATTATAGGCGTACACAGGCCTGGGGGCAGGGGGATGGACACCCCCTACCCCCATCCCCACCCCCTTACATAATTCAAGAAATGTCTTGGTCTCGGCCTCGAAATTTGTGACCGGTCCTGGTCTCGTCCTGCGGTCATTTTCTACGGACACCCCCTACCCACACTCCCCCGCTTACTTCAATTTGTCTGACGAAATATCCCCCCCCCCCTACACCCACCCCTTGAAAAAATCCTGGGTACGCCACTGCCTACAAGTAGCTAGTTCGAATGTCAAATACATTAATTGATTTATTTAATATTGATTAGTTGGTGTGATTGTTTCATTATAATGATTGACTGATTAATTGATAGATTGACTCGATTCAATAACCATAAATAAACACTATTAATCAAATCATTGTTTTATTACTTTTAAACTCATTGATCACTGCAACTCACTCACTCACTCACTCACTCACTCACTTTCACAGGCACGCACATACAACGCCGTTAAGGGCCAGTACGCTCAGACGTCGAGCACGGGAACTTCAGGCGTATGCGAACTGAATTGTCCGCTGCGTGTAGCAATTCAGCTGGAAATCAACATTTGCCAAAATCCACGCACGACACGTCTTTAGAAATACTCCAATAACAAGACAAATAATGCAAGTGGTATGGTTGTACATTACCTAAATGACAGAACTGCATATTATCGTCTCAGATTACTCTGAAGTATGCACGTACATATTATAAACATAATGATTGGAAAGATTTGATAAGGGGGTATCGGCATTTTCGTCGACATTTTTAAATATCTTTGTGCGTGTATGTCTAGTCTTAGTAACAAGCGTTTGCAATTTTAAAAATCTTGATTAAACGCTCACGTCACGATTTGGTTAACGCGACACTTCGAGTTTTACCGGCATGGAAAACGACAAATTGTTGGGTCACTTTACCCTACACTTCGTAGATTTGGGTGACCTGTTTCACAAAAGGTACAGAACCGTTTACGTGACGTTAACGTGAACGTGACGTGACTGTTCGTACCAAGCCCTACAAACACAGGTCGCAATCGGTATAATTATATACACCTCTTCTTAGCATGTAATTTCAGAGCGTTGAATCTGAAATAATCCACCTTCAAATCATATTCATAACACTATTTACATGTGTTATTTATATTCTTATATATCTTTAGAAATTATACAGGGTGGCCCCCAAAAAACGGAACGGGGCACTTCCCAAAATATAGTACCAACATATTTATGTCTATTTGATAGGGTGTCTTTTCCAATGAAAAACGATACCAAGAACAGTAATTTTGGTCGTGTAGTTTTTGTTTTAGGACGCTGTGAGTGAGACCATGTCAGGTGCCTATTTTTGTCAATTTGTACCTAGTCAATGCCAGTTAAATTGCACTCCCTGCCCGTAATACCATTCAACGAACACGCCCATTCTCTCGACACACGGCTGAGTGCACACTAACAATGGCGCGCCTCGTTGAACGATATGAAAGGCGGTACGTGCGATCTATGAAGCACTGTCTCGGTAAAAATTGACAAAAAAGAGAACCTGACATGGTGTCACTCACAGCGCCCTAAAACAAAAACTACACGACCAAATTGACTGTTCTTGGTATCATTGTTCATTTGAAAAGACACCCTATCCGATGGACACAATACATTTGTTACTATAATTTGGGAAGTGCCCCGTTCCGTTTTTTTTTGGGCCACCCTGTATACAGCAGCAAGGACATGACAAAAGTATATTTTTTAATATAAATGATTTCACTTACGATCGCTTATAATCGATCATGAATTGCCCGATAGCAATACTTTTTTTTCTTTACTTTTGAATTACTAATGTTTGTAATCGATTAAACAAAATTCAATTCATTATCGATTCTCAAAGCAAGTTAACAAAAATATTATAAGTACCCAGCTAGCTAACTGACATCGGACCGGTGTCGGCAGGTCGTCGGCAAGATCGTGGTCGGCAAACAGACGTCGCGCCAACATTTCGCCAACGTCGAATTTAAGTTTGAGGTTTTGGAAATTAAATAAGTCGGAAAATGGTTGAAGTTGAATGTCGTGCCGATGTCATTAAGCTGACGAAAAAATACGTCTCAAATAAAACGTCGCGCTAAAATCGCACCAATGCCGAAACTGATACCAATTTAAGAGCTCGATAGAGTGTTGTAATATTAATGTTGGGCCGATGTCAATAAACCAACATGAATATGACGTTGGGCCAATGTTGTACCGAAGTCGGAATATATCATTTTAAGAGGTGTCGGACGGATGTTATCAATTGGACATCAATATGACATCACAAATATGACGTCAAGCCGATATCGCGCCGATGTCAGAATTGGCAGCAATGACACAAGTCGGCAAATAGTCATGAAATCGATGTTCAGCCGATGTCAATATTCTGACATGAATATGTCATCTCCAATATGACGTCGGGATAATTTCACGCCGATGTTGGAACTGGTAGCAATTAAAGAGTTCGGTAAATAGTTGTAACATTGCCTGTCGGACCAATGTTTTTTATTGGACATCCATATGACATCTCAATTATGACGCCAAAGCGATATCCTGCCGATGTCATAAATGGCACCAATGTAACTAATCATTAAATAGTCATTAAATGGATGTTGTGCCGATGTCAATAATTCGACATGAATATGACATCTCAAATATAAAATCGGCCTTCTATCGCCCCGATGTTGGAACTGGTAGTAATTTAAGAGGTCGGTAAAACGTTGTGAAATTTATGTTGGGCCAATGTTATTAATTAAACACAAATATGACAACTCAAATACAACTTTGGGCCTATACCGCACAGATGTCGGAATTTATAGCAATTTTAAAGGTCGGTGAAAGGTTGTTAAATAGATGTCGGGCGGATGTCATTACTCCTACATAAATATGACATCTCTATTAAGACGTCAGTCCGATATTGTGATGATGTTGGATCTGGTAGCAATTTAAGAGGTCGGTACATGGTTGTGAAATTGATGTCGGGCCAATGTTTTTAATTGGACCTCAATATGATACCTCAATTATATCGTCACACCGATATCTTGCCGATGTCAGAATTGGCAGCAATAAAACAAGTAGGCAAATGGTCATCAAATCGATGTTGCGCCCATGTCAATACTGCGGCATGAATATATGAGACCCCAGATTTTATGTCGGTCCGATATTGTGCCGATGTTAGAACTTGTTAGCAATTTAATAGTTCTGTAAATGGTGTTTAGTTTGATGTCAGCCCAATGTAATTTATTAGACATCTATACTATGACGGCAAACATATATTCCGTCCAAGACAGAACGATCAGCAACGGAACAAGTCGGCAAATGGTAAAATTAATGTCCTGCCATTAATCCGTCATAAATATGACATCTAAAATATGGCGTCGGTTCGACAGTGTGCCGAGGATAGAGCTCTAGCAAATTAAGAGGTCGTTATAATAAATGGTTGTTAATTTGATGTCGGGCCGATGTAATTAATTAGACATCTGAAATATGACGTCAAACCGTTATCCTGTCGATGTCAAAACCGTTATCAATGGAACAAGTCGGCAAATGGTCATTAAATTAATGTCGTGCCCATGTCATTAATCCGACATGAATAAGAGATCTCAAATATGACGTCGGGCTAATATCGCGCCAATGTTGGAACTGGTAGCAAATTAAGAGGTTGGTCAAAGATTGTAAAATTGATGTTGGGATTATGTTATTAAATATACACAAATATGACAGCTCAAATATGACGTTGGGTCAATGTTGTACCGATGTCGGAACTGGCGACTATTTTGCCGGCTTATTTCATGCTGCCATTTCTGACATCGGCATGATATCGCTATGGAGTCATCATTGAGATGTCATATTCATGTCTAATCACTGACGTCGCCACAACATACATGTAGCAAGTTTGGTCAGAATATGTCAATCCCTTCTTGAGATAACACGATCACAAGCTATTTTTGCATATGTAATGAGCTCTGTGACCTTTGACCTTTGATCTCATGACCCCAAAATCTAATCAGATTATTGGCCCCCCAAGATACATACATGTACCAAGTTTGGTCAGAATCCGTCAATCCGTTCTTGAGATAAAGCGATCACGAGCTATTTTTGCATATATAATGAGCTCTGTGACCTTTGACCTTTGACCTCATGACCCCAAAATCTAAGCAGATCATCGGCTCTCAAGATACATAGATGTACAAAGTTTGGTCAGAATCCGTCAATCCCTTCTTGAGATAACACGATCACAAGCTATGTTTGCATATGTAATGAGCTCTGTGACCTTTGACCTCATGACCCCAAAATCTAATCAGATTATTGGCCCCCCAAGATACATACATGTACCAAGTTTGGTCAGAATCCGTCAATCCGTTCTTGAGATAAAGCGATCACGAGCTATTTTTGCATATATAATGAGCTCTGTGACCTTTGATCTTTGACCTCATGACCCCAAAATCTAAGCAGATCATCGGCTCTCAAGATACATAGATGTACAAAGTTTGGTCAGAATCTGTCAATCCCTTCTTGAGATAACGCAATCACGAGCTATTTTTACATATACAGGGTGGCCCAGAAATAACGGAACGGGGCACTTCCCAAAGTAAAGTAACAAAATGAACATGTCCATCGGATAGGATGTCCTTTCCAATGAACAACGGTACCAAGAAAAGTAATTTTGGACGTGTAGTTTTTGTTTTAGGGCGCTTTGAGTGAGACCATGTCAGGTACCTATTTTTGTAAATTTTTACCAAGTCAATGCCTGATAAATGAGACTTATTGCCCTACATACCATTGGACACGCGAATATTCCGCGCGCCATTGTTAGTGTGCATTCAGCCGAGTGCCGAGCGGTGCCGAGAGAATGGGCTTAATGGGTCACTAGTATGAAGGGCAGTAAGTCTCATTTATCAGACACTGACTTGGTAAAAATTGACAACAATAGGAACCTGTCATGGTCTCACTCAAAGCGCCCTAAAACAAAAACTACACGTCCACAGTTACTTTTCTTGGTATCGTTGTTCATTGGAAAGGACACCCTATCCGATGGACATGTTAATTTTTTAACTTTATTTGGGGAAGTGCCCCGTTCCGTTATTTCTGGGCCACCCTGTATAATGAGCTCTGTGTCCTTTGACCTTTGACCTCATGACCTCAAACTATAATCAGATCATAGGCCCCCCAAGATACATACATGTACCAAGTTTGGTCAGAATCCGTCAATCCGTTCTGGAGATAAAGCGATCACGAGCTATTTTTGCATATAATAATGAGCTCTGTGACCTTTGACCTTTGACCTCATGACCCCAACATCTTATCAGATCATCGGCCTCTCAAGATACATACATGACCCAAGTTTGGTGAAAATCCGTCAATCAGTTCTTGAGATAACGCGATCACGAGAACGGGACGTACGTACGTACGTACGGACGGACGGACGGACGGACAACCCGAAAACATAATGCCTCCGGCAACTTCGTTACGGAGGCATAAAAATGCTAGGGGGTACTTACTTGTTGTGAGTAGTGTACATTGCATGAACCATTCATCACTTTTTGCACATGTCAACAAAGTTACTAGATCCCTTTTCAAGTGATCCATTAACTTGATATTTTTTCCTCCAAAAAGTAATATTTCAGACTTCAATCCTATACCAATATCGTTTTAAGACTCTTTGGAAATAATATGTAAAAAATAGTAAAGGATTAATTTGTATCTATCAGTAAAAAGTGTAAATCGATCTTTCACTTTATCCCGATCGTTCGCGTGAAGTATCCGATTTTGAATACTAAGGAGGATTTAGTGTCCGAATTCGGTTACTATAGGTTATAGTCGAAAGCGTCCGAGACGATCTAAAATCAAATTTGAAATATTTTCATAACTAGAGAGACATATTTTTCAAAATCAGAACCCATTTTATTTTCCTTAACCCATTAACCAAACATTTACAAGGTACAACAACGAGAATTGTGAAATCCGGTGAAAGCTCCAAGTGATTTTGGTTACATTTTGGCAAAGTGAATGGGTCACTTTAAATCTCCTCGATCTATCACATATCAATACAAAATAATATTACCTTTAAAATCACTAGAAAACCCGATGCCTTCATGATACTTGAAAAGAATGTCCGAGTCTGCTTGAGGTTTCACTGGTGCAAGATTGATGCTCCTGATGACGAGCGTTCTTCCTTCATCGATGTATTCGACATGCACGTCCATTCCGTCTGCCCTAAGAACTCTTCCCGTTTTCCCAATAATCTGAATACAGAACATGCAGAATTTAAATGTTGTTAGCGATCGCGTGGTGCTGGTAGTGGTGGTGGCTGGGCGGGCAGGGGTTCGGACGCCCCCCCCCCCCCCTAATGAAAATATTGGGCGAACAAATCGTGACGCCGCCACCCCCTCCAATAATTCCGAAGATCCAGAAGATTAAAGATGAAGATATCGGTGGGTATATTACAAAAGACGGAAACATACTACTTAATCAAGCGTCAAATTAGTATTTTTGTAGTCTAAACAACTATTATAATGTATGCCAGTTTCAATGCGGTTACGAGGACTAGTTTTGAAATGTGTTGGGCAATGTAATGTTTTCTCAAATGGACATGAAAGGAACATAAGTCGAAATAACCTGTTTCTATAGAACAACGATACGGAACCATACATTTAATAAATAGTAAATCCTTCAATTATGCAAACATAAGCGCAGAGCAAATGGGTAAACTCACTTTGAATTCTATAAGACGGAGATGGTGGTGGTTATGTATTAACTAGTCGATGAAAGGAATGTCGTGTATTCAAGGTGTTATTTGGTTGAAAGCGAATAGTAACAAATTGCCGATATTCTTAATCCGCGGGGGGGGGGGGGGGGGGGACCGTCCCCTAAACCCTCTAATGGGGCCCTATCAAACAGGACCCCTGCTTTACCAAGTCCGTGTCTGATAAATGAGACTTACTTGCCCGTCATACTATTTACCAATTATGCCCATTCTCTCGGCACCGCTCAGCACACAGCTGAATGCACACCAACAATGGCGCGCGGAATACTCGCGTGTTCAATGGTATGTCTGGCAGTAAGTCTCATTTATCAGGCACTGACTTGGTACAAATTGACAAAAATAGGAACCTGACATGGTCTCACTCGAATCGCCCTAAAAAAAAAACTACACGTCCGAAATTACTTGTCTTGGTATTGTTGTTTATTGAAAAGGACACCCAATCCGATAGAGATGTTCATGTTGTTACTTTATTTTGGGAAGTGCCCCGTTCCGTCTTTGGGAGGGGGGGGGGCACCCTGTATAGATAATTCGGAAGTAAGATTGACTGTATCTAGGAAAGTGTGTTATGATTTGGGGGAGGTGGGGGTGTGGGAGGGGGTGTGGGGTGTGCCCCTCCCACGGTAAGGAGCTTTTGCATGTTTGGACTTGAAACTGTGAAATCTAGTGCAAACCTATAATTATAGGAAATTCGGAAGTAAGATTGACTGTATCTAGGAAAGCGTGTTATGATTTGGGGGGAGGGTGTGTGCCCCCTCCCACGGTAAGGAGCTTTTGCATTTTTGGACTAGAAAATGTGCAATCTGGTGCAAACCTATAATTATAGAAAATTCGGAAGTAAGATTGACTGTCTCTAGGAAAGCGTGTTATGATTTTTTTTTTTGGGGGGGGGGGCGGGGGAGGGTGTGTGCCCCCTCCCACGGTAAGGAGCTTTTGCATTTTTGGACTTGAAATTGTGCGCAATCTGGTGCATACCTAGATAGGAAATTCGGGAGTAAGATTGACTGCATCTGTGTAAGCATGATATGACTTGATCGACCAGAAATGTTCAATATATTTTCACGAAGACAACAAATAATGGACATACTAATAAATATGTACCTCCAACACACACACACATATTACATTATATTTATGTTCATACACAGGTCCACATGCCACATTATCTATTATCCAACAACATAGCCTACAGCCACGAATGAGTGCCGATGGAGCGAAGCGACCGAGGGCTGGGCAGAGCCATATGGGGAGGTTTTGGGAGGGGGGTAACGGTTAAGATGTTGCATTTATATACTTGAAATAGTGCAATTTGGCGCACGTCACATAGCCAGAGTAATGCCGATGTAGGCACACGGGAACTACATGCCCGGTAGAGAAAAAGTACTCACCCCAGAAGTTACATAACAAACTGAGATAATCTGTTCGTGCGCGAAGCTTTACTCATTAGCACGACGCATTGCGGGCACACAATTCGTGTAAGTGTCTAAGGGTAGCTTAACTTTTAATACAGTTGTGGAGCAAATTTGTTTTTAGCGGGTTTTCGTGAATATGGAAAATATTACCTGTGTGCTAAGCCGCAATTCAACTTCATGCCTTCGCTGTGTGCCCTACAAAGCTCCACACACAATGTCTCACTTGAATAGATTTCAATTCAATTCGTCTGTACCACAGATCTATTGTTGTAATTCTTCGCATTTCGACTATGTCGTGGAATACAAAATGCTTGTGAAATTTAATCATGCTAGGTCATGCCTTAAAGTGGCCAGGCAAACTCAACGCATGTTATCTTTTGTTCATCTCTATAAGTGTACACATCAACTATTTGTAAACCATTTGACTAAAACATATTTTGTTTATTTTAAAACATGTTAGTAATTACTTTTCTCCATATTGTGAAGCCCCCACTTCTGAAAACCTCTCCAGAGTAGAATTATATTGTTGACATGTTGTGACATCATCAGCCATTCACTACTCAGTTACAAAGAAGTTACCTTCACCCAAGCTGAGTGCTTAATTACAATAGCATCACACGGTTGAATATAATACCAGCTCACACACCTTCAATTTAAATTGCTGTTGCTATGTCAGAAGAAAAGTGCTGTCTAAGCTTTTGCATGGATGTATGCAGGGCATGCTTTAGTGTGGATGTTCTTTTTGTACTTTCATATTTTGTTAATCTCAATCTGGTAGCTGACCAGTGATTGACAGATGATGTCACAACAGGAACAGGTCAACCATAGAATTTACTCTGGAGGGTTTTTTAGGAGGTGGGGCTTAGCAACATGAAGAACATGAAGAAAAATAAATGATAAAATATTTAAAAATATACACAACATATTTAGGTCAAACCATTTACAAATATTGAATGTGTACACTAATTCAGATGAACAGAAGTCAACATGCATTTGGTTTGCAGAGCCCCTTTAACTACGATATCGAATTCAGCCAATCAGCCTTTCGTGAATCCAGCTATAAGCCTAGCGGACATCGAAATGGTAATTTGATCAACCAACTAGTTTATCGGGGTTTCATGAATATGGGCACAGGATTTATTTATAGATCCTTCTAGGACTTTGTTATGAATACTTAATTGTATTTATGGTGGGTAGTCGCTATAATTTACCAGGTGGCAGCATTTATCGTTTTGTATTGAAGAGATTATAATTAAGGTTCCTTTTTCTTCAGCTTTTAAGAGAGATCTAGAGAAACTATCCAAATATGGTACTAGCCTCCAATTTGTATTACATTAATGATGAGGATGATGATTATGATGATGATGATGAAGATGATGAAGATGATTTTGTTTTGTTCTTTGCACGGTGGCACACTTAAGCCACATAGCTGTTCGTTAGCATGGCCTGTGCATAAAAAAGTGCGTGATGATGATAATAATGAAAATGACGTTGCTCTTAATCGAAATAGTAATTATAATATATATTTGGAAAATAATGATATTCATACGAATAACGATAATAAAATACAACAAGAATAATAACGATATTACATTGTACTATAATTATGTATTGTCGCTATTATAATTATGATAATATTAATACTAATAATCATACCAGGGCCTTGTTGCAGAAAGAGATACAATCGATTGTAAGTTGCAATTAATCGTAAGTCAGATCACGTGTTCTAGATGCGGAAATCTGATTTGTTGAAACGCGTAAATTTTCTGAGTTACGATCAATCGTAACTTACAATCGATCGTATCTCTTTCTGCAACGGGGCCCAGTACTAATAATTATCACGAATAAGGTGAGGGCAATGATTTAGCAAAATTAAATAAGTTACATTCATGTTAATTACCAATGACATATCGTTTGACCATCCGCCTTGACCACTCTGTAGTCGCCTGACCATCTGAAGGTCATCATGAATCCGAACGAGTTGACCAGCACAGAAGGAATGGAGCTAAATTAAAGAGATAGTTGAGTTTTGGTATGGAGGTTGCTACATAATTTTTTTTTGTGAGAACATGAAAAACTGAGAGAGCATACAATTTTAATGACGGAATAAACTTCATTTGATCAAAATTGGTTCAGAAATGGTTGAAATATCCATAAACATAACCATTTGTAATAATTGTGGGGCTCCACAATTATTCGATAATTTTGAACCAATTTTTGAACCAAAAGAGGGTTTTATATAGTTGTTGATTATCTCTCTATCTATTCACTATTTCAACAATACATCACATGCACAATATTGTATTTTAAATGGTTGAATCCAATGAGGTTTTAGAGAACGCCCTCTAGAGTTTTAAAGTGGACTTCCATACGATTTCAAGCTTCTAATGATTGAAAGACAGATATTCTAGGTCAATAAACACAATTCTGAATGAAAAAAAGTATGATTGTGGGTTCTTATAATTGGTTTTGAAATTATAATGACACAAATTCGCGAGCGAGCTTGTTCTATCCCATAATGCACCAATTTGTGACGTGCGACCCTCACTATGCGCCTATGTTTTTACACTGCAGCGAATGTGTTCTTTTGATCGGACCAATACAATGCTCGATCATGAATAGTTTAGTCCACGCTGCGCCACTGACCGTGCCTTTGAACATTACTGCATTGTTGAACCGTTTGAAAATACTTGCCTGCCCGATATTGTAACACGTTTGGCTTTCATTGGAATTTGAATAGACACAAAGTTCTGTAAACGTGGTTATTGAATTTGCTGGCTCTGCATGACCGGCTATTATGAATAACACATGCAGTGATCACAATGCAGTGGCACCGGATGCAAGCCTACTCAAGAAATTGAGCAAAGTGAGGGTGCTACGTAAGGGTCTCATGATTGTGTGCGGTAAATTTAATTATTTCCTCAGAGTTAATGACATTAGAAAAATCTCTTAGAAATCAAATCCTGAAAATATTCAAGCACATCCCTAGATTTATTTCCAATATACTGTATTTTTGTATAAATCGTCCGGAATTCTCCTTTAAAGGACAATGAAATCCAGACAAATTGTTGTATGCACTATAAGACACTAAATATAATGAATAGTCTCTGAAAATTTTAGCACAATCGGTCAAGAAATAAGAAAACTATGGCTCTTTGAAAAGATCCATGTATTTCTTTGAGTGACTCAAATTGGCAACGCACTCTGGCAAAGTTGTGGACAACTCCCCATACATTTTGTACACACAATTTCAGTTTTGTTCAATTTTCTCAAAATTCATGTTTACCCTTCGTTTGAGTTCAACACACGTTTTGTAGAATACTTTTATACATAACATATCATGAGTTGGGGGAATGGAAAAATGTGACTATGAAGAAAACAGTAAAAATGGGAAAATTTGTGTACAAAACATATGGGGAGTTGTCCACACACTTATCAGAGTGCGTTGCCAATTTGACTTCCCCATAGGAATAAATGGACATCTTCAAAGAGCCGTAGTTTTCTTGTTTCTTACCCGATTATGCTCTAACTTTCAGAGATTATTCTTCTTAATCTCTTCAAGACTATGAAAGCAACATTTGGGTTTCATTGCCCTTTAACTGCTCTTTTTGAATGATAACAGGCTTTTAACGTAGCCATCAGAAATTGTTCATTCCTTTCGAGCATGGTGGAGTTATAACTATTTGTTTATTCGATTTTTCGACAAAAAACACATACGGATATAATAGATTTATAAAGACTATTATTTTTCGTGTATAAATATATAAATGTAAGAATACGTAAATTATATTACGTAATGATTAATTATGTAATTACTAGTAGTTAATGTCTCAATTCAATTCAATCCGAAATCAATTCCAGGCAGCTTAAGGTATTTTATTTCATCATTGAAGCCGAAACGGCTAAATTGCAAATAGATTTGAAGTGTATGAAACATACAAATATCGAACAAATACTTAAATTTGTCAATTTGTCAATTTAAATACCTTCTTGACTGCTGCTGTGTTAATAGTGAACGTGTCTTGGGTGCCTCCAAAGTTCACCTCCAAGTCTCCGACCTCTGTTCTCTCTCTGACTATTCCCACTTCCCCCACTTTCTGTTAAAGTGTGAATAAATGCATGAATATGTTTATTTATAAAAGACCTGTAATAAATTCAAGGCTGACTGCATTTTTGAAGCTTGTTATAAGATGATTTAGACGACTCGCGGTACAGAAAATGCATTTCACAAGTTAAGGATAACACACTTACACACACAGAAAAACAAGCACACACACACACACAAGCATAAACACACAGACACACACCCCACACACACACGCACACAAACACACACATAACCAAACATGCAAACACACACAAACAAGCAAACACCAAAAAAACACTTATACACACCACACACACATACATACATAAGTATAAACGTTCATATTGGAGGTTTGTCTATATTTGTTACGTCACGCGCACGTAAGACAAAGAAAATACACATGTGGAAGAGATCTTTCAGGCGTTGGTGCTGCATGCAGCCAAAGAGCCATCCGTCACAACATCTATATCTTCTAGTGCAGATATGGGGAGGAGAACGGTGGGATGATGCTGGCCCGTGTACCTGCTGCTGTTGACGATGGTCACCAACGCCATGCACAGCAGAGTAGTCTTTAAAAATCCACTCAGTTGACCTCTAGACTAGGCGCCTTATAGCCGGGGTGATGCCTCAATGCACGCTGCAGAAAGCATCGAGGAACGCTACCAGGCAATCCCTCAACACATATTCATCTACCGTAGATCAGGAAGAGATGTGTGGAAGCTTGCAGGTCTATGCTCCAACAGTTGCTGCTGCTGCTGACTGGTGAGACGGCTCTGAAGAGAGCTGACGAGGCCGTCATCGAGCTGTTGAAGCCTAAGGCCCGATGTATATCCCTCGGCCTCAAGGACCTTAGCCCTTTCACATGAGCTGGTCAGTCCAGGTAAGAAAATCTATACATCATTTGCATGCAAAAATCGAATTCTTCTATTCTCTCCTTTATTTTAAAACCGATTAGTAGTCATTTCTCTTTGTTAGAAGATTTCTTTGTGAAAGAATATACGACTGGGGCCTTCTTCTACGTATTGCAAACGAAATATTAAAATTAATGTATCCTTCGAAGTTGTCTATACATTCAATTGTTACCAGTGACAATGGATTACATGACTGTGTTTGAAGTTCTCTACTCTCTTTCCTTTCTTCCCCACATTCATGGGAACAATCGACACGGGCAATTACATCTGCCTGGCCGTAGAGTTCATTGGGGATGAGAAAAACGCTGATGGTCTATCCCTGCTTAATCCGCCCGTCCTGATGGTCTATCCCTGCTTAATCCGCCCGTCCTGTCCACGAGGAAGGCACCTGGAATTGCGGAGGACATCGTGCTGGGGCTATTGGTGATCCATGCTTGCGGTATTCTCCACAACGATCTAAAGACTGATAGTAATGTCCTGCTGAAGCACCGAGGCGGCCGTCGTCGATATCAGACTATAATAATTAATTTCGGACTAGCCAGCGCTGTCGACAAGCCATTGAAATTGCCAAGGCTTCCAGATGACGTCTGGTAAGCATACCTGCAGGGCAGGAGGTGGACTACCTGGCCCCGGAGGTCGTCCTGGAAGGCAAACCAACATCAACTGCCTCGGATGTCTTCTACATTGGCAGAATATGCCTCGACATCGAACAGAGTGTTAAAGGGGTAGTAAAGTTTTGGTAAGGCTGAGCTTTAGTAACTAAACTTGCACAATAACATTACAAACTAATAGTTATAACTCCACCATGCTCGAAAGGTATACACAAATTACAAACGACTAAGTAAAAAGCCTGTTATCATTTTAAAAGAGTTGTTAAAACTCAAAAGGGCGCTCTCTAAAATATATTGGTTTCAACCAGTTTCAACAAAAATTACGCATGTGATGTTTTGTTGAAAGCATGATTAAAGGGGTAGTTCAGTTCTGGTATAGAGGGCGCTGTACGAAATAATATGTTGTGAGAAAATGAAAAACTGAGTGTAAAATTGAAAAGAGCATACAATTTTAATGACAGAATAAACTTTATTTGATCAAAATAGATTCAGAAACGGCTGAAATATCAATAAATATCGGAATATATCTGGGGCCAAGATTTATTCGATGATATTTTTAAAAATGAAAACAAAATTACTCTTTTTCAAAAAATTTCAAAAACAGAAAATGCATTTCACAAGTTAAGGATAACACACTTACACACACAGAAAAACAAGCACACACACACACACAAGCATAAACACACAGACACACACCCCACACACACACGCACACAAACACACACATAACCAAACATGCAAACACACACAAACAAGCAAACACCAAAAAAACACTTATACACACCACACACACATACATACATAAGTATAAACGTTCATATTGGAGGTTTGTCTATATTTGTTACGTCACGCGCACGTAAGACAAAGAAAATACACATGTGGAAGAGATCTTTCAGGCGTTGGTGCTGCATGCAGCCAAAGAGCCATCCGTCACAACATCTATATCTTCTAGTGCAGATATGGGGAGGAGAACGGTGGGATGATGCTGGCCCGTGTACCTGCTGCTGTTGACGATGGTCACCAACGCCATGCACAGCAGAGTAGTCTTTAAAAATCCACTCAGTTGACCTCTAGACTAGGCGCCTTATAGCCGGGGTGATGCCTCAATGCACGCTGCAGAAAGCATCGAGGAACGCTACCAGGCAATCCCTCAACACATATTCATCTACCGTAGATCAGGAAGAGATGTGTGGAAGCTTGCAGGTCTATGCTCCAACAGTTGCTGCTGCTGCTGACTTGTGAGACGGCTCTGAAGAGAGCTGACGAGGCCGTCATCGAGCTGTTGAAGCCTAAGGCCCGATGTATATCCCTCGGCCTCAAGGACCTTAGCCCTTTCACATGAGCTGGTCAGTCCAGGTAAGAAAATCTATACATCATTTGCATGCAAAAATCGAATTCTTCTATTCTCTCCTTTATTTTAAAACCGATTAGTAGTCATTTCTCTTTGTTAGAAGATTTCTTTGTGAAAGAATATACGACTGGGGCCTTCTTCTACGTATTGCAAACGAAATATTAAAATTAATGTATCCTTCGAAGTTGTCTATACATTCAATTGTTACCAGTGACAATGGATTACATGACTGTGTTTGAAGTTCTCTACTCTCTTTCCTTTCTTCCCCACATTCATGGGAACAATCGACACGGGCAATTACATCTGCCTGGCCGTAGAGTTCATTGGGGATGAGAAAAACGCTGATGGTCTATCCCTGCTTAATCCGCCCGTCCTGATGGTCTATCCCTGCTTAATCCGCCCGTCCTGTCCACGAGGAAGGCACCTGGAATTGCGGAGGACATCGTGCTGGGGCTATTGGTGATCCATGCTTGCGGTATTCTCCACAACGATCTAAAGACTGATAGTAATGTCCTGCTGAAGCACCGAGGCGGCCGTCGTCGATATCAGACTATAATAATTAATTTCGGACTAGCCAGCGCTGTCGACAAGCCATTGAAATTGCCAAGGCTTCCAGATGACGTCTGGTAAGCATACCTGCAGGGCAGGAGGTGGACTACCTGGCCCCGGAGGTCGTCCTGGAAGGCAAACCAACATCAACTGCCTCGGATGTCTTCTACATTGGCAGAATATGCCTCGACATCGAACAGAGTGTTAAAGGGGTAGTAAAGTTTTGGTAAGGCTGAGCTTTAGTAACTAAACTTGCACAATAACATTACAAACTAATAGTTATAACTCCACCATGCTCGAAAGGTATACACAAATTACAAACGACTAAGTAAAAAGCCTGTTATCATTTTAAAAGAGTTGTTAAAACTCAAAAGGGCGCTCTCTAAAAAATATTGGTTTCAACCAGTTTCAACAAAAATTACGCATGTGATGTTTTGTTGAAAGCATGATTAAAGGGGTAGTTCAGTTCTGGTATAGAGGGCGCTGTACGAAATAATATGTTGTGAGAAAATGAAAAACTGAGTGTAAAATTGAAAAGAGCATACAATTTTAATGACAGAATAAACTTTATTTGATCAAAATAGATTCAGAAACGGCTGAAATATCAATAAATATCGGAATATATCTGGGGCCAAGATTTATTCGATGATATTTTTAAAAATTAAAACAAAATTACTCTTTTTCAAAAAATTTCAAAAAAGATTTTTCAATAGTTGCTGATGATCTCTCTATCTAATAATATCAAAATATCACATGCATAATTTTGTATGAAAAATAGTTGAAACCAATGTTTTTTTTAGAGAGCGCCTCTTGTGTTGTATTGGCTCTTTTTAAACGGTAACAGGCTTTTTACTTAGTCGTTTGTAATTTCCTATACCTTTTGAGCATGGTGGAGTTATAACTATCAGTTTGTAATTTTATTGTGCAGATTTTGGTTACTTAAGTTCAGCCTTACCAAAACTGTACTACCCCTTTAAATAGAGAGATCATCAACAACTATTTAAAAACCTCTTTTGAACATTTTTGAACAAGTGTAAGCATTAAAAAAAAAAAAATCATAAATATGGGCCCCAGATTTATTCCGATCGGATATATTTATTAATATTTCAGCCGTTTCTGAACTGATTTTGATTAAAGGGGTAGTTTAGTTTTGGTAGAGAGGGCGCTGCACATCACAATTTGTTTGTGAGGTAATGAAAAACTGAGTGTCGAATTTGAGAGAACATGCAATTTTAATGGCAGAATAAACTTTATTTGGTCAAAATCGGTCCAGAAACGGCTGAAATATCAATAAATATATTTGATCTTATAATTATTTGGGGCCCAAATAATTCGATGATTTTTTCAAAAAATAAAAAAAATGCTTACACTTTTTCAAAAATTTTCAAAAGCGTTTTTTAAATAGTTGTTGATGATCTATCTACTTATCATTATTTCAATAGAACATCACATGCATTATTTTGTATGAAAAATTGTTGAAACCAATGCCTTTTTAGAAAGCGCCCTCTTGTGTTTTAATGGCTCTTTTTGAATGATAACAGGCTTTTAATTAGTCGTTTGTAATTTTGTATACCTGTCGAGCATGGTGGAGTAATAACTATTAGTTTATAATGTTACTGTCCAGGTTTGGTTACTAAAGTTTAGCCTTACCAAAACTGTACTACCCCTTTAAATAAAGTTTATTCTGTCATTAGAATTGAATGCTCTTTCAAATTTTATACTCAATTTTTCATTATCGCACAAAAAATATATTTCGCGCACCGCCCTTTATACCAAAACTGAACTACCCCGTTAAAGGTAAATTTTCACCCTCCTAGTACTATGCAATGAATGTAGCACCTCCGAAGATGATACTGTATTACCGTTCGAATTATGTACATTGAAATCTCATTATTGGGAGGTCCTTGGGAACACGAACATTTTCCTGTTATAACAGATATCTTGTTATGTCAAGGTAAAATAAAAAAATAAAAAAATATGTATATAAAAATAGCTGGGACCAGCAATTATCTTGTTAAAGGGATCTAGTAACATTATCCAAATGCTCAAAACTTTCTTAGAAATCGAATGGTTCTCTCATACCTTGCTATATTTGAAACCGGTTTTGGTCTTTAGAATTCCCCTTTCGTTCATGTCATTAGAAATATATTTACGATTGTCGTGTTCAGATTTTTAACTATCCACTGAATAGTTATAACTATGTATAAATTAAGTGCGATGGGTTAGCAAATATCACTTTGCATTTTCTCTCGTTACTCGGATTGCTCATTATCCATTTATTGTGAAATTTTCGCACAGTACCCAGAGGACATATCAGATCACAAATCATAACTTTCATCACATGCTAACAAAGTTACTAGATCTCTTTAAAAGAGGATTCTGTCAGAGATCGAACCATTTGAAGTGATATAATTATATTCTAACCCTTTTAATCTGGTTCCCATTACATTCCTTCAATCACTCGTCTTGTAAATGTATTTTCATAATTGATGTTTATAACATTTTGACATTCTTACATTAATTTATTTATAACAATCCTGAACAGGTATAACGTCTTTAGACTAAAAGACCCTACAACCAGAGCAGATTATGAAATTGAAATAGGTGGAAGTTTTGGCCCTCTGCTAGGGGAAGATGACACAGACGTGGAGAGCCTATGGAAAGAAGTAAAGACGGCCTTCAATGAAACCTCAAAGGAAGTACTGGGATATTAAAAAAAAAAAAAAAACAAGAACCCTGGATAAGTGAGGAAGTTCTCCGACTGAGTGATGAGAGGAAGAAAGCTAAACAAGATAAACAAAGAGACTCAAACAACAGACCGAGATACAACTTCCTTAGCACAGAAATACGCAGGAAAACAAAAGGCTGCAAGGATAAATGGATACGTGATTTATGCAAAAAAGTGGAAACCTCACATCAGGCTACCAAATCCAAGGAAGTATACACAACAATTAAACAAATCACCAAGAAATCAACCATTAGAATGCAGACAGTGAAAAGTAAAGATGGAGAAATTCTTACTGAGATGAAAGACGTTAAAGAGAGATGGAAAGAAAGCTTTGATGAACTGTACAACAACCAGAACCCAACAAATGGAGAAGCTATTAACATACCGCAGATGGCTAGCCTCGATCCAGTTCCAGACATTATGCTAGATGAAGTAGAATATGCTGTCCGGAAACTCACAGAAGGGAAAACACCTGGATTTGACAGCATCACAGGAGAGAAACTCAAAGCTGCTGGGTCAACAGGTATCACCATACTCCACACTTTGTGCAACCGTGCAAAATATGACGGGAAGAATCCTTTCCGGCTGACTGGGGAAAAGCCATAATAACTCCAATATACAAGAAAAAAGACAAACTCAATTGTGGAAACTATCGGGGTATAAGCTTGCTTAGCCATGCAGGGAAAGTGTTCAGTATTATCCTCCAGCAAAGAATCATGAAGAAAACAGAAGAAGTGCTGTACGAAGCACAAGCTGGATTCCGTCCAGGACGCTCCATCATGGACCAATTGTTCACTCTGAGACAACTGATGGAAAAGCGCCTTGAAAGAAATCAGAGTCTCCTATGCTGCTACATCGATTACGAAAAGGCATTCGACTCAGTCTGGCAGGAAGGTCTGTGGAAAGCGATGAAGTTCTTTGGATTCTCTGCAAAATACATAAACCTACTACAAGCACTCTACCAACAATCAAACAGCGCAGTCAGAGTGAATGGTGAACTGACCGACTGGTTTAAAACCACAGTTGGTGTACGCCAAGGATGTGTTCCCACAACTTGTTAACATCCTACTCGAAGCTGTGATGCTTTATGCAATACATGACACCATGATCGGAGTAAGAGTACAGGGACAGCTGATCAACAACCTAAGATTTGCTGACGATATTGTCCTTATAGCTGACAACGATAGAGACCTTCAAACATTAATTGACCTATTACATCAAAGTAGCACAAACTTTGGACTGAAAATAAACATTACCAAAACAGAAGTACAAGCCATAAGCAAACGGCCTCAACTACTGCATATATACATTGGAGGAGAACAACTCAAACAGGCAGAAAAGTTTACCTACCTGGGAGGAACAATTAGCCAGACAGGATCATGCTCGGAGGAGGTACAGCACCCCGTTGGAAAAGCAATAGGAGCATTCCAAGCACTCAACAAAATCTGGGCATCAAAAGATATATGCTGCTCAACAAACTAAGGTAGAACTGTACAAAGTCCTGGTGTTGGCGATTCTGTTATATGGTGCAGAAACATGGACACTAAAGAAGGTTGATGAAAATAGACTTCACACTTTTGAGATGGCATGCCTCAGGCGAATCATTGGTGTGACCAGACTCGACAGGATGAGAAACACACAAATACGAACACAACAGAACATGGAAGAAACCATCATCAACAGGGTTGCCACAAAAAGATTGAGATACTTTGGTCATATCAACAAAATGAATCCAAAACGATACCCCCACATCCTTCTCACCGGAAATGTACATGGCAAACGCCCAAGGGGAATACCACCTAAGAGATGGATGGACTGTGTCAAGGCGGACTGTAACAACAGACAAATTGACTCCCTGACTAAAGCCACCAGACTGACAGGAGATAGGAAGACGTGGCAAGCCGTTGTGAAGCAGAAGCCATCATACATCCCAGCGATGGTATGGACGGCTTAAGTCAAGTAAGTCAATCGAATCCTGCAGTATGTCTGAACGCACAATCACAGGCCCTTTTTCTTTGGCAAGCGTGATTGTAATCGTCTTTACAAATCTATATTTTCGTTTGCTTTTACATATCGATTGCACACTTTCATTGCAGATCCCACAGCACCTGCTGTTTTGAAGCTATGTGATCTTGGGAGTCCAATGCATGATAGTTGCAGGGACGGATCTAGCTTTTTGCTAAGGGGGGTTTGACCCAATGACAATGCGGAGCATCGTCCACGAGCCGCAAAGCGGCGATTCTTTTTTGCTATCTTGAACCCCCGTAAGTGATGTCTTTTTGTTAAGGGGGGTTTGACCCAATGACGATGCGGAGCATCGTCCACGAGCCGCAAAGCGGCGATTCTTTTTTGCTATCTTGAACCCCCGTAAGTGATGTCTTTTTGCTAAGGGGGGTTTGACCCAATGACGATGCGGAGCATCGTCCACGGGCCGCGAAGCGGCGATTTCTTTTGCTATTTTGAACCCCCGTAAGTGATGTTTTCCACATCACATTTTCACTTGGCAGCCCAAGGGGGGGGGGGGGGGGGGGGTTTAAACCCATGATGGCGTTTTTCTATGCACATCACATTTTCACTTGGCATTCCAAAGGGGGGTTTAAATCCCCTAACCCCC
Source organism: Echinarachnius parma (assembly GCA_037951105.1). Classification (NCBI taxonomy): domain Eukaryota; kingdom Metazoa; phylum Echinodermata; class Echinoidea; order Clypeasteroida; family Echinarachniidae; genus Echinarachnius; species Echinarachnius parma. The sequence continues at coordinate 13,462 of JBAMJV010001656.1, read as the reverse complement.
CCCCCCCCCCCCCCCGTAGATCCGCGCCTGAGTTGTGTTGTTTACTTTTATGTATGTAATTTCCAGTAGTCATCAAGATGTTAACTCCTGTTTCCTGGAAAGTATATTTTCTTAACCTTCTCTGTGCATATATGATTGTGTGATCTATACCCGATTTAAGGTCTGTACCTTGCTTTAAAAAAGTACATACTGTTTCTGATTACACTTCATGGATAGATGAAAGATTCAAATGGTAATATGAATTGAAAAGTATGAATTGATTATTGGATCATAAGTACACACACACACACACACACACACAACCCACAATTATGATTAGGCACCTGTCTACCTGATTACGTTAAGGTTTTTTTTTTGGGGGGGGGGGGTGGGAGGGGGGGACTCTAATGAAAATATTGAGAAAGGGAATTATCTGACATGGGTTGGAAATCAAAATCATACCGCTTGCAGAGGACACAGTACTTTTCAAGTTATTGTGTCGCCGTGTCAAATGGTGTCTCACAAAGAGCTCACAGGGAGACACCATTTTGTGCGCACGCCACGCGCGCACGCGCGCTCCGTAGCTAAGTGTGTGCTAAAGAGATTCTCGCGAGTGTATAACGTTAATACCCCCTGATTCTACGCTGCCATGTAGGTATTTCTAAATAAGGCGTCGCCGTAACTATAAAATAAAAACGTAAAAACTGTAAAATAAAAACGGAATTGTTTTCTTACATCGCTGACAGATGCAACCGGAAGTCCATGACGTCGTTGGAGCACCTCCAACTCTTCCACTGACACAGTCACAACCACCCTGTCACCGACCGTCATCGAAGACTCATCTTCTCCTACACAATGTAAATGAACCGAAATCAAAACAATTATCATACATTATAGGCCCCGATTCACAAAGGAGGTTTGTAAATCAGACAATGGTTTGTGAGAATAACCATGTTTTTTTACTACAAACCTCCTTTGTGAATGTATAAACATTAAAGAGATAAAAATTAGTTTTTGTCAAACTAACCAAAACCTGCACCATTACGGTACAAACTAATAGTTATAATTCCACCATGCTCGAAACACAATTACAAACGACTAAGTAAAAACCCTGTTATCATTTTAAAAGAGCTGTTACAACTCAAGTGGGCACTCTCTAAAAACTCATTGTTTTTTACCACAACTATTTAAAAACCTATTTTGATTTTTTTCAAAGATGTCTATAAGCTTTCTTTGTCTTTTTGTAAAACAGTCCAGATGTCCCCCGGCAGGGTAGAAATTTTGCAACTTTGATAGCATTCGAAAGGGAATGAATCTCATTTCACATGTTTTATTCATTCCCTTTCAAATGGAATTAAAACCAACCAATTTAGTGTCAAGGGGCATTTCGGGAAGTACCAATACTCAAGTGTAGTTTTAAAGGGGAAGTTTCCCAAAGACTAATGTGGATTGAATGAAAGGAGAACAATAAGTTTGAGCAAACTTGGATTTTCAATTCAAAAGTTAGGATTTCAGTAAGTTTTGTTTCCCGCCCTCTCTAGATGGTAATTTGCCAAAATAGGTGATGCCATAGGCAGTGTAGAATAACCTTCAACTGACTTTGTACAAATATATTTGTATTTTTTTTATTTTTTGGTGGATTTCACTGGAGCAGTTGAGGAAGTTTTACCTTAAATGCATGCACATTTACCTCTTCTCTAACATATGTGAGAATGAGAGTAGAGGGACGATGCTTTTTCATGAAAAGGTTACATTTTGTTGTACAGTTCCAATGGGAGTTGTTCCTCTGTGACATCACAGCCGACTAAGAGGGCATCAAACAAGATTTTGATCAAAACTTTGAAAAATCATAATTCTTGATCGGATTATCAAAATCTGCTCAAACTTTCGCTATTAGGTATCTAAAATTGCTCCCTTTTCACCCGACCTGCTTTAAAGCTTGTAGAAACTTCCCCTTTAATCTTGTCAGAATTTTAAAACATTTAAAGTTGTATCTAGACCAGAGACTCCTCCAAACTCTCTGTCTAGAGTAGCAAAAGTTGTTTTCAAAGTCTTAGAAAATAACTTAATTTGCTAGTATCAATAATAATACGATGCACAAATCCCATATAGGCCTAAGAAGAAAAATGTTTACCCCAAAATGCCGCCCTAAAAACCGCATACAGGTTAAGGGAACACGCTTTGTCTATTTCCCCACATGTATTTGTCCATGAGATGGAGACTCGAGATGATTCAATTTGAAGTCGATATTTTACATCTTTATCATCATCATTCTTATCTTTAACACATTATGATGTTTCTTATCATATCCGACATAGCATGTAAATCAGTAGATAGCCAATATAGGGCTTCAAGTATTGAACTTTGAGCTTAAAAAAAAAGATCATCAACAAATATTTCAACACTATAAAAGCCTACGGCACATGTTGGTACCTCTGACATCCCAAAATCGTTATGTCTGTGTTTTTACATCATGTAATCAATCTATGGCTATACTACTCACTAACAGTTTACCTAGCTTGGGTAGATGACCGGTGTAGTAATGCCCTCCCGAACCAGGGCTGGTGCAAGACAGCTCCACGCACCCTTCACGACCAACACGTGACTGTGACGTCACACCATTTGAAAAATCCACGCGAACTTGGCCAAAATGTTCCATCATCTCTTTCGGAACGTCGTCTGAAAGAACCACTCCAGATGCACAGCCTGTGTAAGAATGGCATTAGGACATAAAGACTGGGAGTTCAAAAAAAAGTATGGCCTAGTCCAACTGATACACCCGTCCGTTTCTCTTTCCCTTTCCTATCCGACCAAAATCTGGAGAAACAGACAGTATTTAGCATGGGCTTCGAACACAGGGGGGGGGGGGGGGGGGGGGGGGGGGGGGTGGGGGGGATATATCCCCCAATATTTGAGGTGGGGTGGCCTGTATTATTCTTATCCCCCAAATATCTGTTATTCAGAAATGTAAAATAACATGAAAATGAAGGGACATTGCCCCCTCTCATTCATTATGCGAAAGTTGATACAACTGTCTTCTTTAACCCCACACCTTGAGAGTGCTAAACTGCCAAAATCCCAAATTTCCGGGGCTGCGTCCCCTGGACACCCATTTAAGCCATCTGACCCAGTCAGTTCCCTGTATACCCTTATACTGGATTTCTTGCTATGCCCATTAAAATTGAGCTTACTATAAATATATACAACTTACTATGAACAACATCTATAGTAAATATGGATATGGAAAATACAAAAGCTTCCAGGGTCTCAGCCCCCTGGACCCCCAATGAGATTCAAAATGTGGGAATCCATTGACTGATTCCATTTGGTGTTCCATCAGGGTGCTTGCAATGTGCCTTTAAAAGTAATAACTAGCTAACGCTAACGGGGCCTCTACCCCTTTGGTCCCAGCAGGGGGCTATACAGCGGGACCCCACTCCCCATCCTTTCAAGGGTTTCTGCCAAAGTGCTCACCAGGTGTGATACGTGTCCGTTCCCAGGTCGAAATTCCCATAGAACCAAAACCCATAGGAAACCCATATAAACCCATAGGCATATTGGTTTCTATTGGCTTCAATAAGGAAAGTGGAATATGGGTTTCTATGGTTTCTAGGAATTTAATTTCGGATAGGAATTTCCCATTGACAATTCCAATAGAGATATACCAATTAAATTATCTCACATAGAATCAATAAATGATAATTCATACTCATATTGTCCTTATCAACCTCTTCAGACAGTGCAATAGGGCAAGCAAGGCATGTCTCTTGTAGAAGAGGGTTAATGAATTTAATTTAAAGCGGAACAATACGTTGAGATATATGTATTTGCAATTAAAATACTTTTCCTTGGTTAGTAAAATATTCTATCATATGTATATTGTTTTCTGGAATATTAAAGGGATAATTGAGTAAAGGGGGGCACTTCACAAAAAAAAACATTTGTGAGATAATGAAAAACTGACTGTCAGATTTGAAAGAACATACACTTTTAATGACAGAATAAACTTTATTTGAACAAAATCGGTTCAGAAACGGCTGAAATATCCATAAACATATTTTTATTCAAAAATTCTTCACCGGGGGATATTTTGACTTTTTAGAAGAAAACAAAAATGCTTAAAGACTACTTTGAAAAAAATCTGAATAGGTTATTAAAAAGTTGTTGATGATATACAAAACATTAAATGCACAATTTTGTATGAAAAATGGCTAAAACCAATTATTTTTTTAGAGAGCGACCTCTTCAGTTGTAACGGCTCTTTTTGAATGATAACAGGGGTTTTACTTAGTCGTTTGCAATTGTGTATACTTTTCGAGCATGGTGAAGTTATAACTATTATTTTGTACTGTAATGGTGCAGGTTTTGGTTACTAAAGTCAAGTTTGACCAATACTCAACCATCCCTTTAAGTCCCATCTAGGAATTGAAAATGTGGTGAATGTATTGATTATAGAGTATTTTATTAAAAATACACACCATCACAAGCTGTGTGTTAAACAAATACCAAATAATAAACATCATATTTTGTTGTATGAATGATATGCATGAGTATTGCATGAATATGCAATTTTTATATTGGTTTCTATTGGTTTCTATGGGTCTGTTTGTTTCTTTGGGTCCTATGGGTTATTATGGGTCCTATGGGATTATATGGGTCCTATGGGTTTCTATGGGTCCTTTGGGTTTCTATATGGGTCCTGTGGGTTTCTATGGGTTCTATGGGTTTATATGGGTATGGGCGTCTATGGGTCATGTGGGTTTCTATGGGTCCTATGGGTTTCTATGGGTCATCTGGGTTTATATGGGTCCTGTGGATTTCTATGGGTCCTGTGGGTTTCTATGGGTCCTATGGGTTTATATGGGTCCTATGGGTTTCTATGGATCATATTGGTTTATATGGGTTTATATGGGTCATGTGGGTTTCTATGGGTCCTGTGTGTTTCTATGGGTCCTATGGGTTTCTATGAGTTTTATTTTATGGGTTTATGTTGGTCCCATAGAAACCCATATAAACCAATAGAAATAGGATTGTCATATGGGTTTCCTATGGGTTTCTATGGGAATTTCGACTTGGGTTGACTTTAGATTTCATTTGGTTAAACACCTTTTTGTGTCCCCCCCCCCCCCCCCCCCCCCCCCGTCATCAAATCCTGGAGACACTGCTGGGATGGTCGCTTCGCTCCCTCGCCGAAGATGGTCGAAACAACGTATCATATCCCCCCCTCCCCCCAATGACGAGAAGAAATCGACGCCTATGGTATCTAAGCAAATTTTGTTCCATGCCCGTTCCATGACGTTTCGTTTCAAGCGAAACGGTGCCAATTTAAAAGTATCCTACTAGTTCATTCCGAACTTCATCAGCATAATTGATTTCTTGTTAGTACCTCCCGGATGTCAAACGGATATGAAACGCAAGGAGAAAGGTGCAGTGGGACTAGGCTAAAGTATAAGCCACTGTGGTGAAATGCCTTTAATTCATTTGACGTCATTTTAATACATGAATTAGATTTAAGTTTTTTAAAAATATAGGATGGATATCTACCCACCTTGTTAGAGTACATGTTAGTCCGTGACAACATTTCTACCCGGACATTATGACACATATAAATTTATTCAATACTGTCAAAGATCAAAATGTTGTATCATTTACCAGCTTTTACGGTTGATATAGACGTACATTTCCTTATTTTGGGAATGAGGGATAAAAGTGTGCACGGACACTTTAATGCAATTGTTTCTTAAAGGGATCTAGTAACTTTATTGACATGTGCGAAAAGTAATGTGTGGATGATACAATGTATATTATTGTTATCTGATATGTCCACTGGGTGTTGTGTGAACATTTAAAGTTAAATAGGCGTTATATAGCCGGGGTAAAGAGCAAAAATAATATTCACTAACTCATTGGACTGACTTTGTACACCGTTACGACTATCCAATGAATAGTTTAACATTTTAACACTTCAATCGTAAATACCTTTTTAACAAAAGGGAAATTTAAAAAACAAAACCTGTCCTATGCTTCCGTTAATACGTATAAAACAAGGAAACCGCTAGCATTCCAAATGGATTTGGAGGATTTCGAGATTTTGAGTGATTTGAGGTTGTTACTAGATCCCTTTAAGGAATAAAAAAATGGTATTGTTTTAGTGAGGTAAATGTTAAATTGATTTTGATGTTCAAACCTTGTTCGTTCTGAAACCAAGCTGGATAAGGAACGACCACTGCTCCAGGGAAGAGACCTCTAACGGTCACGTGACCAGATGTGCTACGTGGATGCATCGGGGTCTGTGACAAATTTCATATTAACAAAATTGTTGAATACTACCATTACAGTCAAGCCTGCTCTAACGATCACCTGTATAATGAAGATCTTATTTCTATATCTCGTATAAGTGGGACAAATTTGACTGTATTACTATCTACTTCCACTACTACTACTACTACTTCTACATGCTACTACTAATACTGCTGCTGCTACTGCTGCTACTACTACTATTACTACTACTACTACTACTACTACTACTACTACTACTACTACTACTACTACTGCTGCTGCTGCCGCTGCTACTACTACTACTACTACTACTACTACTACTACTACTACTACTACTACTACTGCTACTGCTGCTGCTGCTGCTGCTGCTACTACTACTGCTGCTGCTGCTGCTGCTGCTGCTGCTGCTACTACTGCTGCTGCTGCTGCTGCTGCTGCTGCTGCTGCTAATACTACTACTACTACTACATGTACTACTACTACTACTACTACTACTACTACTACTACTACTTCTACTACTAATAATAATAACACTGATAATAATAATAGTAATAATAATGATAATAATGATGATAATAATGAACGATAATTAATAATAATAATGATAATGATGATAATAATAAAAATAATGATACTAATAATGATGATAATAATGATAATAATAATAATAATGCTGATAATGATACTAATAATAACATCAACAACAACAGTAGTAGTAATAATTATAATAATAACAAAAACTAGATGTTGAATTCGTCACGTTTGACGAATTAAGGTTATACATATCGATTTATTATGATAAAAGGATGATTCCAAAAATAACTACTCAATCATCATATAAATAACATTATATACCCCCCCCCCCCCCCCCCCAATAAAAAGAAAAAAAATAAGAAAAAAGAAAGTAAAAACAGATATTGCCTTGGATTCGAACCCACGACAATTAGACAGACTTAAGATCTAGAGTGACAGATTCGTACCATGACACCAGCCCTTGTTCACTTGACAGAGATAAACAAATGATGGAATATGAGTAAAAGATTGCACTCTGCATTTGCCAATACAAGATATAATGTTGATGCGTGGCAGACTTATCATAATTGTATAAATTCGCAATTTCACCTTTAACGCTCAATATGATGACCTTATAACATTTACTTGGCATAAATGAGGAATGAATTCGTATCTACAACTCATAATCTATCTGAATATTAAAATAATATTGGGTGTTTGTGGACTTTTAAAAAAGTTATGGCCGAATAAAAAAAACAATGTTTTTACCATATTTGGCCAATTTGCGTGTGCGCGTAATTTTGACTTTGACGCGCGCATACTCCGTTATTAAGAGTCAACAATGACTCAAATTGATAGGGTGAGTTGAGGGATGTATCAGGATTGCAAAACATGTGAAAAAACGGCATTTTTCCTATTTATTTGCGTTTCGCGCGCAAATACGCGTGGCAGACTAATCACAATTGTATAGAGACACATTATAGTTCCTGAATTCATATTATTAGATAATTTAAACCACAGCACTTTTAGAGTATAACCTCAGCTACAACATATCGAAATCTGGGAGAAAATAAACGGAGAATAAGCGAGATATGGTCGGAAGTCTGCTGTGATTGATTTCAAAATCGATTAAAATAAGTTAAAATGCGCATTTTCAACTTTAACCGTCAATATGATGACTTTATAACATTTACTCGGCATAAATGAGGTATAAATTCGTATCTACAACTCATAATCTATCCGAATATTAAAAGAAAATTGGTTGTTTGTGGACTTTTTAAAAAGTTATGGCCAAATAAATAAATTATGTTTTTACCATAATTTTGCCAATTTGCGTGCGCGCGTAATTTTGACTTTGACGCGCGCGTACTCCATTATTATGAGTCAAGAATGCGCGCGTAATTTTGACCTGATAAATATTGATGCGAAATATGAATGGAAATTGATATTTCATCACTGAGATATGATGATTATTAAAATTTGACAAAATGGCGTCCTGATGACGTCACAGTCATGTGACGTCACTGAAAAGTTGGCAGTTCTAAGTTAGAACATGATCTATCATCATGTGACGATTCATGATATTTGATTCATCTGATCTTGAGATAATCGACGAACAAAAGTGAGGGGTAGAATAAAGAAGAAGAAGAAGAAAAAAAATTCGAACAAAATCAATAGGTTATACGTATGATATACGTATAACCTAAAACTCTTGACGAAATCAATAAGGTTATACATATGTATATGTATAACCTATGTATAACCTTACAAATGACGTAGTAAAGATCATGTTATCATTCAAAAAGAGCCGTTAAAACGTAAGAGGGCGCTCTCTAAACACTCATCGGTTTCAACCATATTGAATAAAATATTGTGCATGTGATGTTTTGTTGAAATAGTGATTAGATAGAGAAATAACCAACAACTATTTAAATACCTATTTTGTAACTTTTTGAAAAGAGGAAGCATTTTTTAAAAAATTTTAACGGCTGGTTCAAAATTCTCTAATAAACCTGGGGCCCCAGCTTCATTACAAATTGTTATATTTATGGATATTTCAGCTGTCTCTGAACCGATTTTGATCAAACAAAGATGATTTTATTATTTAAATATTATGCTCTTTCAAATTTTACACTCAGTTTTTCATTACCTCACAAAATAATAAGTAGTCTAGCGCCCTCTCTACCAAAACTCAACTATCCCTTTAAGTGTGATAAAATCCGAATCTTAGTATCGTTCAATGTAGGCATAATGATATAATGTCAACTAACACCATCAGCACGCCAGTAAAATGTGGCCTAAATTCTTGGCCCATCCGCGCCACAACGCTGGGTTGGACATTGGCTCGACAAGGCCGATATGCCGTGCAGATGTGAGCTCGCGTAGCTTTTGCACGCAGCGTATGCGGTAAAAATAAAATATATCTGGTAAAAGATCTCTGTATTTCGAACTACTAAATTTCAAAGCAGTTTTTTGTTCCCTAATATATACATTAACAGATACGTTATCATACATGTATATTATTTCATATGGTAGATGATTAGTCCGTGTTTTTCAATTGTTAGTGCGTGAGGCGTTTCAAAATACTATATTTGGCTTTAACTCATATTAGGCCATAGTTATATAGAGTTTTACACGCCCGGATATGGTTAATTTATCTTCCATATATCTCACGAAGAGAATAACGTGTAAAAGTTAACGTCAATTCCGACAATACCATGAACTTATTCTAAAAATCACCGTTCAAACAACTTCATACACAACTACAAACTGCTATTTGTGTACGCGTATCCAAAGCTCTGATCAACTAGATAAGGAAATAACAACCGGATATGTTATTCTTTAGCGTGCAGTGCAGAACGATTAGCTTTCCTAAGGTCAAAGCAACATATTTGGATTAGGTTGTAAAAACACAAAGTCTTATTAGAAATTTCCCACGAGTTAAATCCCTAATTTGTTTAGCTGCTGTCCTCATGACCTGGGACCCGTTATTGGAATGTGCTTCCTCCATAAATTATGTACTTGATAAGGATCACAATCCTCGAAACTTACGTTGAACTCTTGCGGTTCTCACATATCTCGTTGTATTTGTATTAATAATATAAGCATGGGCAGTTTTCGTTTTGTTTTTCTTAAATTATTTGGTTATAAAGATATGTATGATTAAAGGGTTCAGATTTACATGTATATGCTAGATCATAACCGTGTAGAAAGTCGGTGAAATGAGTGATAGTAAATATCACTCGCATTGCAGTTTTGCTCATTACTCGGTCATATGACGTTCATTTACCATGGAATGCTCTCACATCACTCAGATGATATATCTGGGGGTGTATTCTGAAAACCATTTTAAAGGGACTGTCCGCCTTTTACAAATCATCTAAAAAGTTTACAGTACCTAGACTCGGTGATAAATATGACACCCATGTGAAATGTTCAATTCAAAACGCTATAATTTAGATTCTATGAATGAAAAACTACCAAGAAAAATAGCAAAGATCGCGTCTCCTCAATGTACTACATTTTGGCCACTTGCTATGTATATTTAGCTGATTCATTGTCAGAACTTATTTTCGAAAAACCTGTGTGTATACAATGTATTAGATGCATGCTACACAATAACAATCTCATATGAAAGAAAGAATGAAAGGATCTGAAGTTTGAAGAGTATTTCAGTACTTGAATGATTATTCGGTCATTAGGTTGCACAAGGCAAACGCAGGCAGTTTAGCGTTCACTCAAAGTCTGTAGAACACTAAACATGTCAGGCAGTATAACCAGGGAAATGGAAGTATGTTAAATACACTTACATGTTGTTGTTGTTTTTAAATGTCAAGCCCTTATATGTTAAAGCATGCTGTTAAATGACATTTTCTATCATATAAGTCAATAACCTCGCAACTTTTGAAATTTGGCTTGCAAAAGGGGGACAGTCCCTTTAAGCTAAGATATAGTGTATAATTCTATACGTCACTAAAATGTTTTAGCCAAATCGGTATTCTGAAGCTCTAAACTATATTTCAGTGACGTAGATGCAATACATTTTAACTTAAAATACTTTGCCGAATACACCCCCAGATCAAAGAAACCCATGAGATTTTATCACCCATTTGCCCGTTTTTCAAATTGTTATCATGTGTATGGTTATTATTACCATTTGTATTATTAATATTACTATCATGATTACTATGAATATGCATTGCGGTACGCTATTCGTAGTATACTATGTCACAGCGTTTACAATAGTTTGCAAAATAACTATACAACATACAATATCATACAAACAAAATCAATTGGGATCAATTGGGAAATAGGTATGTTTTAAAGAGCTTTTTAAAACATCCACTAATGGAGCAGATTCAATATGTGAGGGTAGTCCTTTCCAGTTTCCACTCCTTAGCTGCTGTAACAGTATCCTGCCTTACTATAATAGTCCTCAGAAAAGTAAACCGAAATGGGTCTGCATTGGAGCGAAGATGTGTACGCAAATGTCGATTCGTATCAAGACATGCATAACAGTTAAACAACAATCTTGTACATGTCAACAAAGTGACTAAATCCCTTTAAGAACAAGAATAAGCACATCGGTGAGTGTATGTTTAATTAGCGTTATAAGCGTTGCGAAATTGGTTTATTGTCAAGTTATATTTAATTGTCATTGTTTTAGTCTTTTAGAAATTAAATTGAAACTGTAAACTTGATCACAGGTATAGTGTAGTTTTTACCGGATGTTCACAGTCACGCGATGGTCATTTTTTCTCGTAAACATATCCGCGGTTAGGCAGGCCCTGGATCCTAATTGTTGTTATGGTTCGTTAAAACATACAGACTCTATAGTTAAAGGAGACCACCACGCGAATAATACCAAAGGGTCATAACAATAATACATATATTCCATTTTTTTATAACGCTTTTTAACAATTAAGTCTCAAATATTGTATTACATTGGTAGTATTTAGCCAACCATCATTATTCAAGCGCTAAAACGATACAAGGAATACATTCCTGCCAAGTACCAATTTACTACACCTTGGTTGAGGGCATCACATGTGGATGAAGTGTCTTTTTGAAGGGAACACGTGCCGTGGCTGGGACGAAGGTCCCATCTGGTACCGTTATTTTATTTCAATTTGTCTACAACTTCCCAAAGGGTTGTATTATACATAAACAATGCAATTCATCACTGAAAACATAACTATATGTTGAATTCGTCACTTTTGACGAATTAAGGTTAAATTTCGATATGATGATATTGACTTTTCAACGCGTAATATGATGATGTCATAACATTTACTTGGCATAAATGAATGACACCAAATAGGGTAACAATATTAATTCATAACAAAAGGGGAGTGGGAAGCTCTTAAATTGACCAAAATGACTGTAAAATGGCTCTGTACCTGACGTCTTATTTCGACCATATCACACCTTTCCTTTGGCCGATTTTGACCCGGTTTTCAGTATGTTAAAGCTGAGTTTCCGCTACACCAGCGCTATTTTCGAGTTTATTTCACGATTAGAGCACGGGAACAGGTCGTAATTGAAGGTTGAACTTTTTTTTAACTTTATCGTGCACAATGAAGACTTTACAAAATCTGATTGGCCAATGTTAAAATTGTAAAAAATATGTGCAACTCATACTCTTTCAGAAAATGAAAAAATATTTGGATATATCCATGTATCAAAGAAGTTGTGACCGTTAAGAGAAATGCATGTTTGACCAAATTTAGCCAATTTTCACACTCTTTGCGCGATTTCAACTTTAAGCGGTCAATTCGTTGACTTTAGAAGATTTACTCGGCATAAATGAGGTATGAATTCGTATCTACAACTCATAATCTATCCAAATATTCAAATAAAATTGGGTTTTTGTCGACTTTTGAAAAAGTTATGGCCGAATTAAAAAAGGATGTTTTTACCATATTTTGCCAATTATTTGTTTTGAACTGTTCGCCCTTAGATGTTAGATGGCGCTGTTCAGACTTAGCCAATTTTCACACTCGTGCGCTTTTTAAATCTTAACGGTCAATATGATGACTTTGTAACATTTACTCGGCATAAATGAGGTATGAATTCGCATCTACAACTCATAATCTTTCCGGATATTCAAAGAAATTTAGGAGTTTGTGGACTTTTTAAAAAGTTATGGCCGATAAGAGACCAGACTTGGGAAATTTTCACGCTCGTGCGCTATTTAATTTTTAACCGTCAATATGATGATTTTATGACATTTTCTCGGCATAAATGAGGTATGAATTCGTATCTACAACTCATAATCTATCCGAATATTAAAAGAAAGTTGTGTTTTTGTGGACTTTTTAAAAAGTTATGCCCGAATAAAAAAATGGTTGTTTTTGATAATTTTCAGATTGTAAGATCCTTAGACGGGCGCGTACGCGCTTGTTACGTAGCGCATGCGCATGCGCATAATCGGAAAAGTTGCCACTCGGCGTGATAATTATTGGTGCTAAATTTAAAGGGAAATACAAGATGCATGACTGAGATACATCCATAAATGAAATTTCACAAAATGGCGTCCCGATGACGTCACGAATAGTCGGCGGCACTCAAAAGTTTGGCAGTTCTAAGTTAGACCAAGATCTATCATCTGGCAAAGTTTCAGGACAATAGCTGCACCCGTTATTGAGGTATCCGACGAACAAAATCCTTGTTTTCGTGTCTCTATGCACTG